>JAQFXU010000873.1:0-38417 GCA_034693705.1 Spatulosminthurus flaviceps
ATCCCTAATCTTAAGTTAATTTTATTAGTAACTAACTATCATTGAGCCGCCTAAAATAGTTAGTTACAGTACATAGAATGTATAGAGAGCGTTTTGAGGGTAGAAGACTGCTTGGCTACTGCTACTTGTTCCAAGGTTTTTGGCTCCTTCGCGACATTATATTGCACTGCTTTTTCATTTTAATGGGAGACAAACGAGCGTCCCTGCTGTCCACAAAACTGTTTGGAAAAATGTTCCTACAGCTTGACATATAACTGATGGTGGTGGTGTAACAAGCTTGTTTTTCCACACGAGCTATGTATGTATATATGTATATATATATGGGTGTGTGTGCGTATATATAGCGAGAAGGGAGAAAGAAGGTTCCTTAAATTATGTATGCTCTGCTCAAACCATGGTTTTCCGCTACCTGAAAGAGTCTACAACAAGGGGACCCGACCATCATTAATCGTGAAAAATGTCATACCTTTCACACCTGGACCGGAAAAACTTTTTTAGTCTTGAAATTTCAGAGACACCTGAGAGGCGGGTCTTTCGTGCGTGCAACCGGGTGACATGAAGGCTTTTTAGATACATATGTATATCTTCTATATATGACCAACATACTGCATTATTTTGTCTCTTGGCCTGTCGTCTAATCATAATCTATAACTGCACTGACGACTTGTACCGTCCTGGAAATTCTCACCTGAAATTATGTCTCTAACGAACGTTCCTCTCCGCCATATCCAACATCAACTGAAAATAGAGAGCTATTTTATCCATTTTTATCACTTATTATATCATACACTACTACTCCGTCCATATAATATTCACAAGGGATTATAAAAATGGTGGTTCGACTAATGTTAGTAGAATTTTCAATACATTTTGGCAAAATATTTTTTGTAGCTACTATGTATCTCTATATATACATAGATTTATATGGAGCTGGTACTTATTGAGTTTTGATATTGATTGTTCCTATTCATTCCTTGCATGAAGTTCGTTTAGGTAATTGACTGTAGACTGTGTGTGTGTGTGTTTGTCAAAAAGTTGGAGCAGTTTGTCACAATCAAATACAAAAGTCTGTAGAAAAGTGTGATGTTTTTTCATATGGGAATAATACGGTGGAACACAGTGTAGATGGCAGGGTCTTATGAATTATTGTTGATGTAATGTCATATATTCCTTAAGGTGATGTAGTTTTTCTCAAGCACATGGAAATCCAGTGTCATTTTCCTTCAATTTTTTTTTGCTTGAGATAGCATATATAGTAGTAGAATATAGGAGAGAAATAAAGAATCGGGAATGGGAAAGATGAACATGGGCGGACATTTTGTAAATGTTACTAGTTGTAAATGTCTTTGGAGGTTGATATGAAAAGAGGTGTAAGGATACACAGGATGTTGGCAAGGTTTTCCCTGTCAGAGTACTTACAACTTTTGCCTTGTCTTTTGGTTCTTCTTCTTCTTCTTCTCCTCCTCCGGCACGGTTTTCTAATCACACTCTCTCAACTCTCTTCTTGATGCTTTAACACACTGGGAAATTATTGACATGACAATGACAGCACTTCAATACCTGGATTTTCTCTGACATCCTCCGCTATTTCTTCACCTACAAGTTCCTCCATCTCAACTTAAATAATATCCTATGTATGTACTTCCCTCAATGTAATGTGTATAAGTTGAGCTGAATTTCTGATGGAGTTGCTCTTGGTTCGAGGATGTCTTGTCTTCTGTCATCCTCTCTATACCTTTCATATCACGGGAAATTTGACGTGTTTGAAGTTGTTCCGATAGCTCTGTGTGTGTGTGTGTGTGTGTACGTGTGTGAGTTTCACCTCGAGTGTATATTTTCCGCTCTAAAAATACCAAAGGATAAGGAGCTCAAAAATAACACTTTTCTATCCTCACATATACTATATTATACTCCTCTTTGTCAAATGGCATTGATACGGCTACATGTGTCTGCCCTCACTTGAGAGACACTGTTTCAAATCTCAATGTGTTTTCCAACCAATCCGCCCATCGCACTCTCTTCCAGTAAATTTGAGCATGTTCCTCAATTTCTTCGCATCTGCATATAATTTATTACTATATCTTCCCGCACGTACATTATAGCTATAAATTAAATGGTTTTTCTCTCTCTAGGACCTTAACTAATGGGATTTTTTTATATATCAAAAATTGCATTTTTCGAATCCGAGCTATGAAAAGTTCAAGAGCTAACAATGTATCAAAATTAACAATAATAATCTTTGGGTTTCTCTACAAAAATGTATGCGGGAAAGCTACATTAAATTGCTTGGGCTCAAGTAAATTATAAAGTTATTAAAAAGGTAAAAGCATGGAAAGTAAAAGACAGATATGCCAATTTATATAGAGATGTACTCGTAAATTTAAAATCTGCAAATGGAGGATATTTTGTATATTGTGGGAAAAAATACTAAAAGGTAAAACAAGGCCACCCAACTCCCTCAGAGTTGCATCCTGAAAGGGCATTATGGATTCTAAGGTTCAGTTCATTCATAAATAAGTAAGGTGAGATTTTCTCAATGAGGTTAAATGGACACAATGCAAAGTAACAATTCCATGCTTTTACAAAAGCCAAGAATAAGAATGACACGGGATGTAGTATAGGTTCCTTTTTGCCTTAGCTACATATTTACGCTCACATTCACTCCATCCTCCGTGCAGACGACGAAGGTATTCAATTATTGTCCGCTCCATGAGATACACTCCTATAGTTATTGTCACAGAAAATACTCTATTTCAGAGTAAACAACTTCCCTGAGTATTTCTCCTAATCAAAGTTAACCTTTTCTGGTTTCCTTTCCACCAACCAGAAAAACAATAGTACTTTGATATACATATGTAGTTCATACTGAATGATGGCCCTTTCAATCTCTTACACATCTTCGCTCACTCAAACATATGTATTTCAAGGTTTACCTATTTCTTTATCGAGGGAACTTGGATATAGTAAAAAGGATTCGCAGATTTTTTTTTCCACAGAGAAAATAGAAACCTATTCCAAGGGAATACTATGAGCGGGGTGATAGTGCCAGTATCATAGAATATAGAAGGGATACATTCCTATATGATACTTGGAAAAGCTTATGTATGTAATGTGAGAGAGAGACAGAGAGAGAGAGGAACTCTCTGGAGCTTGGGAGTTTTTGATGGTGAGACTGAAATGATTAAAAGTGACTGGGGTGGAAGTGAAGTGTGTAGACACACAGATGAAATAATACAAACCAAACATGAGCAGATTTTCAGGAAGAAAGACAAGGCAAATAAACAGTGTAGTTGGGGAAATTGAAAGAATCGAGTCACAAGTCGAAGGATTCGAAACTCTCTCACTCTGTAAACCTCTTCCTTACTAATGCTACACACTCCTATGCTCTGGAAATAACCAAACGGATTTTTTTTCCTGCTTCAATTGAATTCTTGAGTGAAACCGAAGCTCTCCTGCTGAGTCTCATTTCTGGTGGCATGGTTTTCATTTTCCCTTTGCTCTCTCTCTCTCTCTCTCTCTAACAAACTCCTATGCGCCTTTCAGTCTAGCATCATCGAGTGCAGACTTTTAGGGTACTTCAGGTTGTACTATAATAAACTATGACCAAATAAATTATCTGTCCTCTCGCCCGCTCTCACAGTAGTGGCCTATGATATAGTTATATGTATAATATTGGGAAGGAACCCTTAGATATGTAGCTATAGCGCTATGATTTTTGAAACCTGTGAATGTTATTTTGTGAAAATGTTTTTGCTGCCCGCCTATTGAAAAGTTATTACCTGACCCAAAAGCGTGATACCTTGATAGATTAACCAGTATCTGGAAGTTCCATTGCTACATGACCGATTCCACGGTATTCATTCATTCCATCTGTTTTCTTTCTCTCCTTCCTCTCTTCTTGGGTTATTCATTCATTCATTCAGAAATTGACTTCTTGTACCAAGAAAAATAAGCACATTCATCTTTTCCTTGGAAAATATGTGTCCCTTCCTCTACTATACCCAGAAAACTCGTAGAAATTTCAACTTGGGTCTAAATTACTTGAATGAGTTGTCCAATTCAATGACTCCATCTCTTAATTTTTCATTCATATGATGAACTCCTCTCCTTTTTTTAAAATTCTAACTCTTCCCTGATCAGAATTTGTCCTACAGAAATTTGTCCCTCCCCAACGTTTAACTACAACCCATATTTTTTTCTGATCATGAAAGAAGAAGAATTATTTCCGGGGGAAAATGTCCAATAAAATAGACCATTTCAGTTGAAATCTATCATATATGTAACATATGATTTGGAATGTAAAGATTGAGTGAACTTTTCTACAACGATGGGAGATATAAAACTTGGAAGGATTTTAAATTAGATATTTTTAACATAGATTTTCTTCAAGTATAGTTTAAATGGGTTCGACCCTTTCATATTTAATCTTCCCGGTGAGATTTAAAGTGTGGATGAGTTGATAGGGGGAATTACGTGATGAGTGCGGAGAGTGAGAGTCAATAGGAAATTTAAATTCTTGTTGATTTTTCTACTTAAAGTATGCATGATATACTTCCTTTGGATTAGCTTCCTGGGTTTATAGGGAGAATATTTATATAGATATATGAGGGCCTATAACAATTGATATGCATTTACTTTGTAGTCTCAGGTAAAAAAAAAGGAAGGATTGAATGGGGAAAAAAAGTTAGGGCTAGACTTTCATTCCTATTGTCATTATTGTATGATCACATGACCATAGTCAGTTTCTTACATCCTCCAAGCTTATTATAGTTCTTAGATTTTAGATGTAGGTTGAGTTTCCGAACTTGTGCCGATAGTTTGTCAGGAGCAAACTAATGTGTATCTGTTTCAATGCTTTCTTGCAACAACTGCATTAGAATTTATACCAAAGCTTGACTACTGAGGGGAATTCAAGTGTGCATAATAAAAAGTTTTTGTAATAAATTCTATGCATCAGCTTATGCATCAAAAATATACATCGGTGCTGTTACTACTTAAGAGGGGAAAAAGTTTCATGTTTATGCATTTTTCTTCTCTACATAAATATTATGTATCATAGGATATTCTACGTAGATTTTCGTGAAGGGAATCAAGTTGGAATATGTTCCAGAATATATGCTTAGAAATGAGGCAAGTTTTAGGAGGTGGATGATATTATGTGTATGTAATATGCGTAAAAATAAAATGACTTATATTGTGATAAAAGGAAGGAAAAGACCTACCGCACGTCATGACTTACAGTGTGGCTGAGGTTGGTATTATTGCATTACGTCTGTATCTATCATCTGTCAGATACAAAGAAAGGATCAGTCAGGAGTTTTCCTTGAACGATTTTCATTTCAAATTCAGATATTCTTCGTATCCAGTTGTGCTGTTGTTGTAAGTGAGCAAGGTCCGCCTATATCAGTCGAGATGGACGAACTTTAGGATCATCTTCGTGACGTGAAGATGACATTTTATTGTATGAATGTCTCGTTGGCACGATTCTCATTTCAAATAAGGTATATTACATTCATATTGAATTCCCTATGAAATCCTTACCTTCTTGGCTCTCACAATTATTTCCTCTCCCATCCTTCTATATCATTATTTCTCACTTAAATCCTCCTTTTTTCTACTTCCTCTTAACCAAAGAGCTTGAAGAATAGCATTTAATTTCTGATGGTTTTTATTCCTAGTTTTAGCACGGAATTTATGTGGAAAAATGAATGTTTGATATTTCGTACAAATAATAACTCAGCTCTACTCAGGCAGAGTAAGCTTACGCGAATTAAAGTTATAGGAAAAATAAGGTTAATTCCTATGATTTCTTGTATTGGAAAATGTTTTAGTATTTAAAATTCCGGAAGAAATAATTAATTTTGTTTTATTGCCTATCAGCTTCATCAATGGTGAAATCCTATATCCTATGGCTAAACTTACATTGTGGAGTGAAGCCAAATTTCTACATTTTTTATATACATTTACTACTCCCCAATCTAAAAACCTAGTGATAAAAACAAGCTCCGTTGAATTTACAAGGTTGGGTGCTCTACTTCGTCTACTTTTGTATGAAGCCTATTTTTTGCCTATTTTCTTGTAACTCCAACTAAAAGGATGGAGTTGGTTTCTTCCTCCCATTTATTTCAAAGATATTTATTGTGTGTCATGGTTGGCAATGGCCATATATACTTTTCTAGTAGTAGAGAAAAAAAATGTCTATACTTTAGCCCCATAGTACTTGATCAAGTTCTATTTCCTATAGCTTCGGATGAGATTTTTCAATGTAATATGTTCGAATTTCTCTTGGAAATCATTGGAATCCTTTTCTCTGCTTGTCGTTCCGCGCAATTTTTCCTAATACCAAATTTATGAAGTAATTATTTCAAGAGAAAAAAAATCCTTCTCGTATCTTGTCATTTCCTTTGAACCAGTTGACACGGTCATCCCACCCTGAAAAAAACCTTTCAACCTACAGAACATTATTTTAGTCTTTTGCTAGAACTACACATTTTTTTCAATCTCCACAAATTTCCCTTGCTCTACAGAAAATAAAACAAGGGGAAAGTCTACCTTTGGAATTTATACTTTCCTCCAGACTTTTTTTCTTGTAACAGAAAAGTTGAACGCTTTTGCTAACTTATCAAGTTAAATTTGCAAATCCATCCTTTAGTTGTTTTATCTTTGGCACAAGTGTTAGGAATATATAGGAAACTATACAGAGTGGATAGAAAATGAGACGGTGGATTTTCATAAAAAAGCTTTATACAGATTTGAATTTAAAAAGCATGGAGCATCTTTCTTTGTAGATGAATTTGGGGACAAAGGGAGTCCTTGAGACAAAGACTTAAACTGATCTCAAGGAGAAGAACAATAATACCCTTGCATGCATTCATAATCAGTTTTCTCACTTTTACAATTCTTACTTCCAGTTTAGTTGCAAGTAATATTTTTACAGAATGTAGCTCCACATAACCATACGTACATACATAGGAATAATATGCCAAAATAAATGTAGTCATTTTTTTACCCCTATAAAGTCTAAGTCTGATTTGTATATTTACAGTGTAATGAACCTTCATCTCTGCCATAGTTAACGAATGAACGTTATATGTATATTTGAAGTAGTAAAAAAAAGATGGATGGGAAATAAAAAAGATATCCATGTTATTATTATTATATATGTGTGTGTATACAGTGAAAATGTGGAGTAACTTATTTGTGCTAAGTTCTTTCACGTTTCTACTTACTTCTGACTTAAAGTATAAGGGTTGAAGGAGAAATGCTCCTGTATATATGATGGGGATGTGTGGAGGAATACTAGTGAAGGGAATAAAAAAATATGTTTGATAATAGAGGACGAATGTTGGGTATACTATGTTGTTAAATCTTTGTGTGTGTATGTACGTGTGTGTGTGTGTGGAGCAGGACGATGGTAGTAATCCTTTGTTCATGCTAAAATCCAGCTCAGTGATGCTATTAGGAAATGCATGTAAATGCAGGATGGTTGAGACTGGCAGGAGACTATGTTGAAGGATATGTAGATATTTTTTTAAAAGCGTCCTCCTCGCTCCTTCCTACTACATAATACGAAAATAGGTACATACTCATTCAGTCCTGTTTATAGTTATCCCTTCAGAAACTCCAGATAGAGAAGGAATATTCTCTGGAGTAGACATAGGGAAAAGATAGGTCTTCATTCTCATCTCGTAAGATTGCACAACCCCCCAGTGTAAAATCTGTGAAAATGAAAGAGCTCCCGAACTCCGCATCTATCAAGTAAGTGAGCGAAAGGCCGAAGATGCAATGCAAGTGGAAAGAAGGAACATCTGAAAAGTTTCAGCCGAGTGAGTCGAGTTGAGCGAGACTCGAATCTCAAAGTGAAATCTGAATCCTCTCTCTCTCTCTCTCACTCACTCTCTTCGGCTTGGCTACACCAACCACCACTTTTACAGCTTCTAATCTTCTAGTACTTTCAAGAGTTCATTCCAGTTTCAATCCAATCCAACGAACCAACTGAACGAAGGGAGATTCACTCAGCTGGTACTGCTTCTACTGCTCCGCATTCTCTCTCTCTCTCTCTCTCTCTCTCTACGGAAATCTTTAGCCTCCTCTCCCATTTCCCTACAACATACATGCTTATACATGGTAACAGTCGTCGTCCTAAGTGTGTATATTTTGAGGACTACCAAGTGCTAACTTAACTCTAAAATACTATACGTCATGGTTTCCAGCAAAGCATGGAAATGAAACACTTATGATGCTATTTCAGGGATGAGAGCTGCACTCAAAAAATACTATACCTTGTAATGTAGAAAATCCAGGGAGAATTTATATGCTTATGAAGCCCAGTTTTCCTCTATATTTCAATTATATGGATTTTTTTTACTCAAGTCTCAAGTCCCAGCAATTATTAGTTTTAATCCATATCTTTATGTTTATACGCCGGATTACTCGGGTATTATCGAGTGGATACTACCAGCATTTCTTCCCACAGCCTCGTCAAGTTGTTTGATTCCAAGGGACCTCTTTTTACATTTCAAGGCTATCAACTTGGGATATATTTCCAGAATTTTATTAATTTTCATCCCTGTATTTTAATTATCTACGCAACTATAAACTATAGCAAGTTCTAGCATTAAGAGTGCCAAAATGTTCCGCTACATCCTTAGAAAATCCATACTACAACGTTAAATTAATACGTTAGAATTTATGGGAAGGTAAGATCTAGAAATTTTGTGGGGAACTTCTACCGTGTTCGAACTAAAGATTTCAAATTAGCTCAAATGATAAAAAACTTTCAACTAAAAACTAAAACACTTTAAAGAAAAATGTACTAGAATAAATTTGTGAGTTGCTCTGACTTGGAAATGTGAATGAAGGCCTATAGTTTATTTGGAGTTGTTGCAATATTGAGGGTATTTATAGAAATGTAGAGGGGGAAACTCCACAACAGACACCGACTGGGTCGTAAATTTATCCAAGGATTTGGAAAGACTATAAAAAATGAGAAAAAAGGAGAGGTTAGAGTTCGATTTAAAGAGGTAATTTTAGAGCGGAAGATCATAAAAGCTTTATTCTCACGTGGATTTTATTTTCATTTCATAAATATAGTTAGCGTGTATGAGTACAGTATAAGGACTAAAGGGCTTAACCTCTTCAATGTATAGAACTTTCTCCTTCGCTCCTCCACAATAAAGAATTTCAAAGTTTCCTATTCAAGCTCCTCCATTTTACGCTCTTATAGTTCTGCTCAATTCAAATCAGCTCAAAGATAACTGACTTCTTCACTTTTTCTTCTCCATAAATTTCATCAGTTTGCTCTATTTGACTATTGCCCTGTTGATGCATTGGAATAAAAGAACACGGGATTGCACACATCAAGCAATGTCTGGGCAATCTTGTTATTATACACGGGATTGCACACATCAAGCAATGTCTGGACAATCTTGTTATTATACGCGGGATTGCACACATCAAGCAATGTCTGGGCAATCTTTTTATTATGCAAAAGATAAAAAACTACTACTACAACACAGCTGTCCCTGTATAATAGAAACACAAGGCTGAATTAGAGTTAGTGTTAAACCTTTAGGAAGAGGTAAATTGTAATCCATAAAAAACTCTTATGGAAGGTAAGTTAAGCTTCTCATAAAGTTCGACAATGTGATGTAGAAAGTTGGAAAATATCTTAACCTTACCGAAGGCTAATAGGGAGTTGGAAGTTGAAGTACAGTGGGTTATTCTTTGAGAGTACTAACTATTAATATGGAGTTATACAGTACAAAGTCAATATATCATAAGAGAAGAAAGAAAAAGGCTCGAGCTGTGAAGTAGTTGTGAAGTAGTATTTCTTTGGGAGGATATTATGCAAACATGAATGTAATAAGTGCTTGGTTTTTCACAACAAGCCAGGTAATAATCAACTGAGATATCTCCAGTTGCTATATTAAGACAAGGAGTTGATCCTTATACTTCTATCTATTAGTCTAGCTTTCGGCTGCTCTTGCTTTAAAATTAGGGACGTAGTGTGGAATTTCGTTGATTTTTATTTTATTACTTGAGCTTCAACCCAGCCGGGGTTTTTTCCTTTGGATTTTTCTTCCACCACCATAAGACTCAACTTCCCCTCTACTTCCAACCCTTTTCTTGTTGAAATGTTCAATACATTGTGAAACGTAACGTAGATTTGTGAATGAAAATTTTTGTGAGAGAAAATCTTTTTTTGTTTCTTTCGTCATATGAGAAAACAATTATACAGGTGATGAGCAGATACATGTACATAATATATTTAGTGTATAGTGGCAATGTAATGATGATCCAGTCAGATCGGGTTAGAATTTCGAGGAAATGTAGCGGAAAAAGTGCTAAATGAAAGGGTAGGAAAAGTTGGATGAAATTCATGAAGGGAGAATATATAGGGTTGTCAATATATATGTAAAGGGGGGATAATACATAAGGAGTAGAAGTGTTGAAAAGGTCATGGAGTAAGTTGGTGTGGTTGGTCCGTAACTTGGCATTAATGTGAATGATGAAATTGAGGAAAATCCCACAGGCAAATAAACATCTCATCACTGGGTCCTTCATTCGAAATGAATGCTTGTGTTCAAATCTCTTGAGAATTCTTTCAGCTAAGTTTATAGTTTGCATAGTAGTAGAGCTGGTAAAATATTCCTGTCCCTTGGAGGCTCATCGTTTATTAAACTCTGGGCCCTATATACACTTGAATTTTCAAATATCATAAGTTATAAAAGCATGGGATAGCATACTATAGCTTGGGATCATTTTCCTCTGTGCCCTATTTATGTTCCTGTATTATTTGAAGAAAATGTTTGGTATAGAGGGAAATGTATTAGTGGAGAGGGGTTTTATTTGTGCATATATGTGCGTTAAGAAATGATTGATAAATAGGAAGGAGCAGACAAGAGAGTAAAATCTGCATAGGATTTGAAATTTTAGCGAATGGTGGGAGGATTTGGGGTAGTGAAAAGTGCAGTTGTGAAGTTTGTTGATATTTCAATGTGTATTGTATGCATTGAGCTGAACCTGAATATGTTGCAATATATAAGTTTTGACAAGAAAGGAGAGATGCATCACGTGAGTATTGGAAAAGTCCTCTCTATGGTTTTTTCATGCTTTTATAGTGCATTGTATGCATACAAGTAGCTTTGTAAGTAGATGTACACATAAATTCATACGTGAATAAATATACATACATGCGCTTTGAGTTTTTCATAATCGAGTTGTGGGCCTGACAATGTACGTGTGTAATATATGGTATAGTATAGGGAACGGCATGAGTTTTCTTCTCAGTATAGTATGTACATAAATATGGAGGTATTATGTACATAGCATCTTTTACTCTGTACAGTTCACGGAGCGCATTCAGGTTTCAAGTTGATGTAAACATTCATTGATTACATTACCACTTATGGCCCCTTATGAATGGGTGTTGAAATTTTCATAAGGCATTCATGTTGCTTTCAGTTCCAATTCCAATTGAACACCCTTAACAATTCCAACCTTACTTAACCACTAGTTTTCTTCTTCCTTTTTCTTTTCTATCGACTCAATTCCATGCAAATTCTTCACAAGTTTTTGGGTAATTTCAAACCTTCATCCTTTTCATGCTCTTCCCCTCACTCATACTTTCTTTCCAAGTTAAATAGTCACTTAGTTTCCAAGTCTTTTACCTAAATCTTTTCCCATCTTCTTGTAAGGACTAAAGCCAAGGGGATTAAATTGGCAAAATTTCTATGAGAACCTTTCCCAGCTCTTCCCTAAACTTTCCTTCCAGTTTAATTACAAGGTTTTTCTACTCCACTGAACTATAGAACTAGAGTATTCCTCTAAATAGGTAATTACTCCGAGGAAAGTTGTGAGCATAAAATACTATTAAAAATTTTCTTGCGATATTTTATGGAATTCATGCAAGGAAAATAACTGGGAAAATAATGTGCAAATTTCATGTGGAAATCCGCGGTGTGTTAAAGGGAGGAAAACGCATTGGAGAAATTCACTAATGGTTTTAACTATCTACTACTAATCTCTCATTATGGATGTTTTATAGTGAATAATGTGTTTTTATAAATAAACTAGAAAATAAGCCATCCGCGATGCGGATGGGAATCTCTTCTTGATGAGGATGATATGATGATATGAAATCTGGCGAACATATGCATTAATTGTGAAGAATACATTTAGGCATTGCCGGTTTTGACAAAATGATTGGATTGGTAACAAAAAGTGTCCGTGTACTGTGAAGAATATATTTAGGCCCGTCCGGGTATTGCGGATGGGAACGTTCTTTTCAGTTCCCCCAGCTCTTAATAATAATAGTAGTGATTACGCGTTTACAGATATAAGAGGTTTGGCAGAAAAGTCAGTGTTATTAGGTTGAAAACTGATTCCGCGCAGTAATAAGATCAGCCCGGCCTTTGGCCGGGGTCTACTTAAACTTTGGTAGGTGTTTAAAAATGAAGAGGTGATGCGGAGTCCGTTGCGCGTCAAGACCGCGCTGCTCTTCTCCCGTGCTCCGTCAATGAAAAGTAATTACTTAATACTGTTGTGGTTTCACTCTAACAATACATTACATAACCACACAATACTCTAATCTAACTTCAAATGAATTTTTCATAAAATAAAGCCCCGACCTCCGATGCTGTGTTGTTGTCAAGGATCTATTGTGATCATTGCTAACTACTTTCCGATAACAACAAAAATAAAATGCAGAGCAGTATTGCAAAGTAACTTAAAGTAAAGTAAGCTTTTTTCTAGCAAAAAAAGTAATAATAATGTTAAAAACTTCACTACTTTCGGTAAAAAAAATGTCCAATAAAATTATTTTGTCAAAATCGCTATGCCGTTATTTTACAATCTGTGCAACTTTGAGTAAAAAAACAACCAATTGAATCGGGACGTTGTGTTTTACGTTTGTACAATGTGTAATGTACATATACGACGACAATCAGCAGACGAAGCTTTTAGTACATAAGGATGTAGCCACACAGCACAGTACTCTAAACTAACTTCAAGCGGTTTTTTTCTAAAATACAGCCCCGACCTTTGCTGAGTGAGCTCAGATACTCTGTGGTTGTCATAGATCTTGTGATCATTGCCACCGCTATCCGATAACAACAAAAGTAAAAAACAGCGGTATTGCAAAATAATATTTAATATTATTTCGATCTTTTTTCAAGCTTAAAAGTAATAATAATTATTACTTTCAGTGAAAAGAATTACCAATAAAATCATTTATTATTATTTTGTAAAAATACCGCAATGTCGCTGGTTTACATTTTTGTGCCATTCACATTCTTTGCAAGTTACACTAAAAATATCCAATGGAATCAGTTGATCAAAACCGGCAATGCTATTACTCCGACATGGAATGTACATATACGACCAACCCCTGCCATCATCATCATCATCACCATCATCCAGATCATGAAGCTTTTAGTTAATAAGATTTGTTAAATCATTATCTGTTATTTAGCAAAGAGTGTAAAAGTCAATGAGTTTATTTGGAGATGATTTTGAGTATCAATTTCGTATCATTTTAGTATTTGTTGGTTCAGTATAAAATTTTTTGTTGGAATAGGACTGAGGGTAAATAGATAATGTAAAATGGTACGAATCGGATTGATTGGGATGGGAAACGTCGGTGGTGGTATTTTCACAGCTGTATTTGTGTGGTCGTCGCACCTTGAAGCTGGTTACAGTTTCACATGTTCTATAATGTATAATACAACCATGCAAACAGATGCCTTTCATGGGGGCAGGGAAATAAATTCAATGTTACTTTTACGTATTTGATGTTTCATTTCACCCTTCGTCATATAGAGGCTATATAGTTTATGATGCTACCCTTTATACCTATGTATCCCCGTAGAATCCATGCTGGAAGCATCCTTTCGTTCAAGTGGATTTTTGGTGAGTCAGAAAAAAAAGAAAATAAAGGTAATAGTACATAGGTTTTGTTAGGATAGAAAGGTTTTTGGCGGAGGTATCCCCAATGAAAACAATGGTCGGAGAGAGACATAATATAGCTAGAAAGTAGCATATTTCTAATGCATTTTGATGGAGTGGATCAACTTTTTGCTTCCCTTTCAGTATATTTTCATATGTTATGTACTATCTCCATACATATTTATTCAAGCTATTGATACAAATGTAAGACCTGTTTGGTTCAGTCATTGTCAGTATGGGTTTAGGGTTCTGTGATAGTATTTCTTTGACAGGTGAATATTATTGAAGGTTGAATAAATAGATCTGGCATTATATGCATATTGTTTGCTGCCAGTAATTTCTAGGAAACAAAAGCATCCTCACGTTCACAAGAGATTAATTGAGAAGCACCGGTCTGTTGTCCATCTGGGGTCTGTGTGTACCAGAGCTGCCTCACTATAAAATGTTTTTATGTCTATTGCATAATGAAATTGCATTAAAGTTTTCTGTGGAATGAGGATAAATTAAAAACTTAAATTGTGTAAGTTAATAAATTATGTAAATAGCTTGTGACAGGTTAAAAATTGAATTTTGGTAGAAAGACTCAAAATTTAACGAATTTTTTGTTTAAGTTTTATGTATATTAGTTTTCATGTTTTCAATGTACATCTCTACCCTCATCTGATAAGAGTAAGGAAATCCTGTGAGTAAGCGTAATGAGCCCATATTCTGTTTTAGTGTGTAATTGTATTGTAATTGGCATTGTAATGCATCCACTAAGCTTGTAGGACCAGTAAACTAGGAAAATGCAATAACTACAGATATGGATTGCAAAAATATCGGAATGCAAAAAATCGAATTAATGGGACTTTTGTTGCCCACAATTAATTTGTATGCAAGCTCAAATTGATCCCGCATAAATAAACGTTTTATGGTAAACCAACTCTGTTCTATACATTGAGAATGTGACTTATTCGTGATCATCAATGCCCTAATATTTGCCATCATACTCATCATCACTCATTCATCAACACTTGTTCCTGCCTTGTTTCCGGCTCCGAAAATACATTTTGTCCTTGTTCTCACCCGCCACTGTTTATTTATCCAGTGATATTAAGTATTTTCATTGTATAGCTCTTGAGTATGGAACTTGAGAAACCTCACACAAATTTCCCTATTTCCTTAGTACATATTGTATAGGTTCTTACAACAAGAGAAAAAAGTGTCGTTATGTTTAAACGGTACTTTCCAAGCGGTTTAATGGTGAAGAACACTGAGGGAAGTAAATAAACTTAACCCAGAGAGGCAAGGGGGATGTACTCGTTCCGTAACATTTACAAGCAACGAGGATCGGATGTTTACATGATTTGTAATTTGGTGTTAATGTATTTTTGCGCCTTGAAAAAATGATGATTTCTGAATTAATTAGAGCGGAGACTACGCAGGGATTTCGCTTTGTTTCACTTCCTTTTATTTACCAATTTCAAGAATTAATGTAACGTGACACTGACAAAGAGTGAGTGAGCAATAAGTAATTACATCTTAACATATAACAAGGAGGGTTGAAGATGCTTTTCTAACTAGGGATAAATCCACGCCTTATTTACAAGAGAATTTTTATTTAGCAAGCATGGAAATTATTTCTTCAATTCAGTCACATATAAAAATCCTAAATCATATCATCACATATACTGCCATGGCTGTCAGAATCGTGTGTTTTAACAGCTCCATTAATTTTCAAGATGAATTTTTTACGGCAAAACCTTTTTTGAAAAGAGAAATATATGTTAAAATCCAAAATTTTGAAGGCATAGTAATGACGGATTAAATATCTGAGAGAAAAAAATATTGGGATTTGTAACACTTTTTAAAGAACGTATGATCCATATAATTAATTATAAAATTACATTTTAATCAACCAACGACACTATTCCAAGAATTCTCATGGGTTGGTGAGGAAAAAAACGGGAATAGAGACACAATTACAAGGATTATATAATTTGATGGGAGGAAGACCTAAGGTAATTTGGTGTTTATAGAGCTAACTGAAGTGTATAGAAGGGGTAGGAAAACAACAAGTTAATCCTTTTGGTGGTTTTATTGGCTTTGAGCAGGGATTGAGCTTATACTTGGTCGTTGGTTGAGAGGATTGGAAATAGAAAGTATCGGAAAGTTGTATATGTAAATATTTTGTTCAGTTTCGCATTGACGAGTCTAATGTAAATTTATAGCTGGTAAATACTTATGTAGAATATCTTAAGCATAGTGGAGAGTCAAGTTGAACCAAAGCATTGGCATTGTTGTGGCGCGAAGTGTTTTGAGACGCACGTACACCACGTTAAGATCCATCTCCGGACTTTAATTTGTGACCGATCAAGCGTCACTCTTGTAGAGGTTTTGCGGCAACTCTTGATGGCTTCATTTTCTCTTTGGTCACTCTCAATTTCCATTATTTTTATCCAGGCTCCTTCGTCCCATCTCATTGCACTTTCAGCTTGATCATGTGCATGTGATCGTGATTCAGCTTTGCGTAATATCCCTTTCTTTCCACACGCATTTAATTTCCGACCGGAGGGATATGTCAGTGTGTTATGAATTACAATGCCATTCCAACTTGCTTGTACACGAAAGCCTGAACAATGTACATGTTTTATACGATACGACGCTCGTGTGCATTTTCTTACGACCAACGTCCTATTCCTACTCCACTACATTTTCGTCCACCTATTTTTAGTATATTGTCAAGTTGAGCTGCGATTTTCTTTTTTTTATTATCATTGTCCTCACAAAACTACTTGAAAGTCCACCTAAACATGTACATAACATTACAACCATATGCACACATTTTTAATAATACTCTCTTACCTTAATTTCCACTATTTACAACAACCAGCCTCAAGCTACAGTAACTTACCCAAGTTGGTTAACTCTTAGCATCAAAGAAGAAAACACGAACTGACAATGAGTAACATGGGAATTTGTGTATATTTAAAAAACAAAATCATGTTTAAAGTACAATTATACTTGGGAATGCCCATTCATAAAATACCTGGATAAAAAAGTTTGTACTAAAATGTATGATATTACTAGGGAGGGGATAATGTAGGAATAAAGTAATGTTTTATTATGATACCTTGTTAGAAATTAAAGAAATATATTATTATGGCTGGATGTTCGTATATACTAGAGCTGAGGAGGCGCAAAAGGAGAGACAAGTGTTGGGAAGGCTGCTGGTGGGGAATCCATTGGAATACTGCAAGGTAATACACTAATATGAATGTTAAGGTGAGTAATGCTGTGGTCGGTGAGTCTATTGCCTGGAAGGAGGTTCAACTTTGGAGAACCCTATCCACTCCTTATCATCATTATGATCCGGCTGATGATGTGAAATCCCTTGCTGAGAAAACTCGTTTGAATCCCACTGATACAACCACTGATACAGTCTTATCACTTCACCATCCTTCCGTCCATGTCATATATCTTACTCCTTAACTAACATGTCTTCTTCTTCTTTACCTTTTGCGCCCATCTACTTCTACAATACTACAGAATCTGTACTATCGGCTCCTCTCTAGCCTTTCTTTTTTTTCTTTTTCGCCGAAATTCATATCCCCCAAGTATCTTCCCAGAGTACTTAAGTGTCAGTAGAAACTGTACTTTCCCAAAAATCTCCTCACACAAATAGTATGTACCTACAATAGAAATATATACGGGGAACATTTCAATAAGAAGGGACCATTAAGTAATAATATTCACACGCATTCCTCCAACAACATTCTCCTTCTCAATGTATATGCTTATACTCAAAGTAGGAGTACATGCATGAAACGAGAAGCTTTTTTTTTCAAGGGTGAGCTTTATCCAAAGGTGCAAGTGTTCCTTTACTTGGAGGAACAATGAAGGAAAATAGAGAGCGCCTTGAAAGCTACCGTCATTACCTCACTACAATAAATCCCAAAGGTACGTTCTTCTGCTCCTATCATCGATTCATCAATAGAGAAAAGGAATGGAAATAGCCACGATGATATCAAATTTCCTTAAATTTTTACATAATAGTTTTGAGCCCAATTTAAAATCAAACATTCTACAGGGATAGTTTTCACGTGTCTGCATAGGCATAAAGTAAACTTTATCTGTTTCTGTTGTGTGTGAGCGTGGATGTACGAGTAGGCATGTGAATTTCTCAAGTGTGTGTGGAACATATCAAAAATCTCATCTCCGGTCGAATGTCCATTTTATCTATGTATTTCCCCCCCCCTTTCCTTACTGGGTGCATGAAAAGTTTGGGCAGATCTTGGTTTTCACCTTTAACTTCAAACCGTTCTCCGCTCCTTACTCTTTTCTGAATGAGTTTTGAGGAGAAAAATAATGCATAACTCGTCCTGTTCTCTCTCCAAACGTCACTTCCTTTCCTTTCTTTGATGGCCATTGAGGTGGGTCGGTATTGAGGGAATTTTTTTTACATAATGTCACTCCAGTACAATTCCCTTTTACTTTATAGGCTTGTCCTTAAGTCCCTATATAACTTTAACGCGAGAGGACAATATGAGAACAGAGGATGAAGAATCTTTGCTATTAAGTTTGAATGCTCTGTGGGTTTTACTTCTTTGTACTTATTTACTACGCTAGGGATATATTCCATAGTTGGGTGTGATAATATCGAGCACAAAAGATGCTTGCATTTTTACTCATCTTTCTCGGGGAAATGGTTGAAAATCAAGGTTGTGGACTCAATTTTTGCTATTATTTTTAATGCTGTAGTGGTTAATCATATTGAGCTATACTAACTAGCAAGGATTTTATACTATTGTGTGGATGATATTGAGTGTCACGTATAAATTGTATAATGTATTTTCTAGGGTAATATTTGTAGTTTGAAGCTTTGCTCTTTTTGTAGGGAGTTTATACTATTGTAAAGGAATAGTAGGAGAGTAAATAAAAGACGAGGGAAATGTTTCACCCAACAATGATGAAATTACATACCTCACGATAAGTATTTAGTATACCTTTTAAAGGAATATAACCTAGGTTAGGTAAAAGATGAGAGTAAATGATTCCTGTGTGTGTGTGAAAGATAGGGCTATTATTATTTATTACGTACTCAGGTTTAGCCTCATCTTTGTCTTTCATTGATAAATTCAAAACAATGAGGAAGGAGAGAATGATAGAAAAAAACTGACAGTTCAGCTAAGATTTCTCGATTGCAATTATCAAACTATCAAATTTCAACATGCTCCTATCTCCAACTGAGAGCAGCTCCCTAGTATTTTCACATTTTATGTGGAACTTTGGTCGCATTTTTTTCCTATGGGTATGTACCATCCTCATCCGTGTGTATAGCTAATAATAAGGGAAGGTGGTAAGGGAATAGGTCTATTTCCCTGGAATAATAATTGCTCCTACCTCAAAATCCACTAATAAGGTGGTTTTCTTTCTCACGCTAGCAACAAAACCATATCCAATGTCAATAGATTTTCCCTAGGAGTTTTTAGTAGTCCCAGGAATTAATTTCCCGTGTTATATTTGTATACTTTAACATACAAACTTTATGTGTATGCTTTAGCTTACAAATTTTGGTATACTTTAGAATACAAACTTTGTATTAAGCTTGTTGTTTTATTTGTTGGGAGCATTTTTGGAATGTAAGTATGAAGAAAAAGAATTAAAAGGAATTAATTTCTCTCGAGTTATAATAAATATTACCTTGATCTCTAAAAGATGAACAAAAGGACTTGGAAATGTGAAAGGAGGATAAAAGTTTGAAGTACGTACATAATTTGAGTTTTTAAAGAGCAGATTATACTACAGCTAAAGTTTTAGGATTTTGCAAGCTAATGAAATGAACAGGTCTTGTTATACAAATGGAAGGGTAGGCTACTAATAGCTTGTAATAAGAGAGTTCATTATTGTTTACCCACAAAGCGGGAACAAAAGTAACGAATGTCATTTTTTGACGCTGTCGCCCTGAGCAATGTTGTTTTGCCATAGTGCCATCTAAGACCACTCCATATTGAGGAGGGTAGACCTCCACATGTAAATATGTAAAATCATATGATGATAGTATTCCATCAATATACAAGGAATCTGAGGCTGCTCATCATTCGCCCAAGCCGACAGATATCAATTCAATGGTAATGATATGGATGAGCAGACAGTGAACTGATCCGATTCTATGCATTACACTTGATGTTAGCTTCCCATCCTCCTCATTGATATTTATGACGTGGAAAAGTGCACTAATTAGTGGTCTACCAAGGGATCACACATGAGGAGAGGCTTTTTCACATTTACTGCCTCCATATACCTTCCACTCCACGGATATAACTTCTCCCCGGGCACTTGCATATTTGAGGTTAACGACGGAACTTGTAGATTTGCTTGTGGACCCATTCCCTAATATGTACATACATGTACTCTCACAATGTGCACCCTTTGTGTGTGACATGTGTGGTAGTGCAAATGCATGCCTATAATTACATTGTATGTACAAACACACCCGTCATATAAATACATGAGTGTGTGTATGTGTGTGTGTCTATGTGTAAGCGATCTCTTGTCAATCTCTTTTGCTTAGCTACCCCTTTTTTGCGTGGGACGAAGAACATTGTTATTACCACTTGAGTATCGGTAATAACCCCTCCAGATTTTATGGTGAATGATCTAACGTGGTGCGTAGCTGGATGCATGGAACAGAACACACGTGGATTTACCCAAAGATAGCACTTTGTTCGTACTATTTTGCGGTAGCATTTCATCTCCATCAATGTAAAGTGTCATGTGTCCCTTGATGTGTGCAGTGTATTGAGGAAACGGTGACTGTGACTCTTCCACATGATTATAGTACTAGCTCTTACTACTTACCACTACTCCCTCCCCATAACATTAGGATATAAAGATACAGATAAGTTTGACAAGAGCAATTAGCCATTTTGGAAATGGCATGGTTCATGCGTTCAGTTTTATTAAGATGACTCAAGTTGACAAACATCCCTGGCTCTCTCACATAGACTCTCAACCTCAACTATCCCATATGCAATTGAGACTCGTATCAAGGAGATCATTAAACGTGAATATTTACGAGCCTATATCACTACACCACTATATATAGTTACTCGTACATGGTTACGAGGACACATGAAAAGTTCACGTACAATTTTTAGCTTATATTCATATTATACAAAATTGTAGTTCCCTTTACTACATGACACGCGACACTCCAAACACATTCAAATAACATGAGGGAGTATCTCAACCTACATAAATATTGCTTTAGTAGCTATCATCACTCTCTAAGTAAGAGCAAAGTATAGCTAGCACATCCATGAGCCCAATTCTCTTCCAATGTTATGACAGTAATTTTAGGTCGAGTAGTAAAAGCTTAGTTACTTAGTTAGGAGGAGAGAGAGAGAGAGATAGTAATATTATATACAAGAGCAGCAGATCTGCAGGAGAATGTGAAACTAGGGACAGGGAGTGCATAAAGACAGTCATTTCGGAGTTGCTTCACTTTCGCCACTAATGCTAATCTTTTGATCGCACAATGTGTCCATTGTGCCTCACTGAACTTATGAGCTTGAAACCTATACTTTTCGGGTCTACACATCTTTAACAATCACTTCACTCTAGTACATCATATAGTTTATATTCCAGTAATTCTATATACAATAGTTTGCGGTAGTAGTAGCAATATCCCTATCGAACTTTTAATGTAATTTTTTCCACCGTGCCTCTTTCAATATGACGTGTAGTTATATGAACATGAAAGAAAATTTGATTGCACCCGCAATATTTTTATGTTTACCTTCTCACTTGTATTGTGAAAATTCCGAAAGGCATATGATGTGGAGAAGGATATGATTCATGTGAAAAGGTTTGTAGTGCTCTTGAGAGAACAAGTATCCCTTCCTTAATGGTCAGGCTTTGATGATCATGTTGTTGTTCCAAGAAAAAAAAAGCAAATATAGAAGAGACTTCTTGCTACTTAACTTGTTGACTTAAGCAGCTGTTCCTACTCGAAAAGGTACTCCCAGGGAAATCTATTATTGTCATTCTATTGTGTCAATTAACACCAGTTCAAATTCAATCTCATCTTATCACATGCAGAGTCAATGGTTTCTACGGATATAGATAGATGTATCTTGCAAATGTGTGCAAGTTCCAATAGCTTTTACATCTCTGCAAGGTTCTTTATAGAGCCGAACACAAAACTCAGTAGTTTACTCACTTTTCTGTATGCTCAAACTGAAAATCGGATTTTAGCAAAATAAAAGAGACACAACTCCCTCCTTTATACAAGTTTAATTGTAGTTCTTGAATCGTCAACAGGTTTTCTCTTCAACAAGTGTATATATATACAGAGAGAGAGGGATGTAACAAATGCAAAGGTGGTAAAAAGCAGTGCTCATGCTAAATTCTTGACAAAAGGTAAATGTTCCTTTATGGAAAAAAAACTTTATACCATGTGACACCATTGGAATGAGAAGAAAAAGCTTTCATCAGAT
Source organism: Spatulosminthurus flaviceps (assembly GCA_034693705.1). Taxonomy (NCBI): domain Eukaryota; kingdom Metazoa; phylum Arthropoda; class Collembola; order Symphypleona; family Sminthuridae; genus Spatulosminthurus; species Spatulosminthurus flaviceps. The sequence goes on from JAQFXU010000873.1 coordinate 22,428, forward strand.
TACCATTAAGGTGTGCAGAATTCCATTACACGTTATGCTGGCAGTTTTTCCTGGAATTTTCACTGCATCGGTTGCAACTTGGAAGAGGTAGCATTAATCAGTATTTTACTCATTTTGTCCATCCACAAAGCTTTTTCTCATCAGGACAATAGTACTTGGCTCAAGTGGTAAAAACCTCTGGTAATTACCGTACTTGATGTGTGATACAATGTATTTCCTTAGATACGTATTTATCAATTGCCCATGACATGTTAAGGAATCCTGATTTTTTTAAAGCTTTACATCTCTCATTAGTTCTCTCATAGAATTAATTTTTTTGTGCGAGTACATGTTTTTTGTCTAGTAATTAATTGAATTTAAAATGTATGTGAGAAATTGGAAAATAAACTAATTAAATTTATAGAAGTTGGTTAAATCATGACAAATTTATAACTGAGGGAGTTTATGTGAACATAAGTGAGGAATGATGGGTTAATGCTATGGAAGGAGAGAATTGTAATTTTGGAGAGAGAGAGAGAGAGCTAGAAAAAAAATAAAGTACATGGATTTCCACCTGGAATGATAGCTTTCGTTCTAGTTTACTGCATTTCGTTGACTCATCCCCTGGTTTTGTGAAGCTTCTGGTGAGTCGAGAAGTAAATGATTTTTAAAAAATGATACACTTGTAGACTTGTAGGTTGTATACTTACTGGCTATGTAAGATTGTATCAAATTGTACCTTTTCCCCTTCGCACACTCACACACACACAGTCAGTTGTCCTAATAATAAATGAATCCAACCAGTTTAGATTTTATTTTTTTAAACGTACTTTTTTTTATTCCCAGCAGCCGCTCTTTTACTCTTAGTATTTGCTAGGAATAGGAGGCTCAATGATTATTGTTACGGAGCATTTAATAATGTAATAATAAAAAATATATTTATTGAACCGATGAAATTTGCTTTATCAAAGACATAATGTTCCTTGCTACAATAATTATTTGTAAATTATTACGTATATGTCTGCACCTTTGGAATAAATGAATGAGTTTGGTTTCTACAGTGTAGTTGTCCTATAATATTTTCAATAGGAAATCCATTTCAAGTGTGTGTTGGTGATGTGTGTTGAGGTAAATAAATTCAGAATACAAGTGGGTAGCATTAGCAATTACACAACTTGTACTTGGAGTTTCTCCCACTTGTGTCTTGAACGCAATGTTCCGTGTATGTACATATGTGTAGATACATGGACGAAGGTAGTGAATGCAACTCATGGGCATTCCGTTGGTTGAAGTTTATATATAAATATAGGGAAAAGTGTACATAGATACACTTCCCTCGTGTCTATTTATTTGGTACCCCTTGCTGGGTTGAGAAGCTTCGCCGCCGTCAAGACACTGATTGGCAGCTTCAGCAATTACGACTCAGCAGAAATCGATGGATGGATGGATCACCAAAGACCCTTACCAAACTTACTGTGGTTTTTATATACACACATGATCATGTATATAGTTGGACGTACCCTTTATTATTATATTGTGCGTATACATATACATATATAGGGACATATTATTATGTCCGCAAGGGAATTGTATAGGTTGGGACGACGTGTGTGGATGTTGTGGTGTCCCTTCTAAAAGATAGCGTATAAGGTGGTGAGTATGGTGTAAGGTCAAACGTAAATATATGAAATGCTCCAATATTAACTATATTATATTCTTTCTCCCCTAAAATGCTACCTGCTCGAGTGCATGTAGTAAGAAGCAATTCGTTATGAAGAAATGTGTGCTTTCATCAACGAGAAACTTTTGAGTTGGCTACCTTAAAAACAGGACGATGATGAAATGTACTAGTGAACTCAACCCTGTAGGGTTTGTCATCACATGTACATATATGTATATTATGCACACAGTATATAAGACATATATGTAATGTATAATATGCATAAGTAGGTAGATATTTCTAGCACTCCGTCATATATTAAAAAGACGGATGTGTTGAAAAGCATGTTTTGAGCTCTTTTGTACCCAAGGGTTCATTCCGTATGTGGTATTATGTATGAGATATGGAATTAATTATTATTTAACCATCAAAAAATTTTTTTTTGGAAATTAGTCTGCATCTTTCCCAATCACCTTTCAATACACCGAACTCAGTGGTGGGTAAATGTAAATTCGTGAAAGATTCTCAGGATTTTCCTCCTTTTTCTCATCCTATATACCTTTCCCCTTATAAGACCATCCTATAGTAATGGAATATAATCACGCATGTTGTTTTTCTCATTTGAAAATGAAAACATGACAAAAGCTTTTCCCAACTAATGTGAAAACAAGCGTGATCGATTATAATTACTCTTTTTTTCGAGAATATCTCTTATAAAAATTATAATGTTCCTAAGTGATTTTGAAATCTGCACAGTACAATGCACCATAATTAATTGTTATTATATGAGTGTTAAAAAATTTAAGAGATTCCTCATTTTTAGGGCGATATTCTTTTTTGACTTGCACGTTTTTTCTATACTTTAATATATCTTTCCATGTACAGATATTAGACTCGGTCATGTAATAATAATTACTTATTTAACTAACAACACACTCAGCTTGATCATCTCAGTTTTCTGTGAGAATATTAAAAATACTCACGTGTATGCATGGTATTTTCATATGGACATGTTTGAAGTTTGCTCTTTTTTACAAAGGTGTGTGTGTGTATATATAGAAGAAGAATTATTAGGAGGAAGGCTTAGGTGAGGCTCAAGGTGTTAGAATCTCAGTGTGGTGCACAATAAATTGTGAGCTCATTGCTTGTACTACATCCCAGGAGCTGATGAATATTTTGGCCCTCCTAATAAGCTTTGATCGTAGCTGTCAATTTTCACAGCACTGAGAGAGCTACCGGTTTTTGTTTTATCATTCCTCTCCAGTGAGTCTCCGTGTAACTTTACCTTCAGCCTTTATGAGCTTTTATAGCTATATGTTTGATTCATGAACCACCTCAGGCTCTCTAACTCCTCCTAATGTCTCCGTTTCTATTGTATAAATATTCAAGTCCAACTTTATAAACTCCAGCATTTATTTATTCTTTGAAAAAAAAATTATGAGACTGTCTGGGACTTGAAATAAATACTCTGCTAAACTATCCTCTCTCTTTGCGTCAACAAATCCCCACCATTAATGTGTAAATGCGGCCTTTATAGGTCCTAGTCAAAGTTTATATTCCCTGGGGTTCCGATATTCTTCGTATTATTTCCATCACTTGGAATTATTACTTACAAGTAATCTACGCCCACATATTTATTTAGTATTTGTATGACTCAGGTAAGCAGGCCCTGCACTGTGTAAATGGACAGGCTTTAATTTTAGGTACATAGTCAATTTGAAATTATTTATATACGTTAGGTTGTATTCAAAATCATACGTCTCTTTGGCCAAGTTTCTAGGGGTGGTTGTCAAGTATTTTAGATGGGAAAGTACATGGTCATTATCATAGCCCTCTAATATCATTATAATAATCACGTTGCGTTCAGAAAATGCATGTGTATACTTTTTTGTGTCCTTCTCACTTCTCATTGTGTAAGTTCATTTTGTTATATATGTATAGCTAAATAAAACTCGGGTGGTAGTATCAAGTCAGAAAATAGGATTTCCATAATAATTATCTATACGTGCCACACTGCATTATGTAATTTGAATTCGTACGGGAGAAGCCCTACGTAAATACATAGTGGGGGACTTTGTTTTGTCATATTTCATATGTGACACTTATGAAAGGGACGTATGATGGAGTAAGATTTTACTCCTTGCATTCTTTAGCTTATGGAAATTCATTTAATTATATGGATCCCGTATAAAAGCTATGAGGTCATGGGAGAAGATTCTATGGATGGAGAAATACTAGTGAGTGATATGAAAATATGTAATAATAATTTCCGAGTCAAGCTAACACCATAAGGTGGTATAACCTTGCTTTTTTTCTGGGTATTAATGATGTGCTTTGGTAGAGTTAAAAACTCGTCCTCTTCTTCATCTTGTTGATAATGATCGTATGGTACGTGTATACGTAATACGTTGTGTAATATATAGGATATGTTTGCAAAGGTGAGTGAGTATAATGTTGACAGAGGCAAAGTCTATGTGAGTATTCTCTATTAATAGTGTACATAGTTTTTGTTTGGTACACATCAATTTTAGGTAGCTTTATTACTGCACATAGAGATGGAATAATGTTATAAAAGGAAAAGAGTTCTCCTCACTTCTTGGTTGGCCGGAGTGAATAATATATGGTGGATCTTTCCTGGTGTATTTTAGCGTCGAAAGATGAATTATTCACGGTCTCATCATCACAGTTCTGTAAGCTCTCAGCTCAGCGTCATGTTGTTAGCGTTATTATTTATTATGCTGGCAGAAAAAAAATGTCTTACCCATGGATTCAACTCCCCGTTTTTAAACTATATGTATATACACAATAGTTTATAGAGAGAGAGAGAGGTTTTTAGTATACAAGAAAATATGTATGGCCACAGTATGATATAAAGGAAAACATCGCCACCGGCTGAGATGTGTAATGTATTATATATGAAATAGAAAATTTCAAAAACATACGTCATAATATTAGGCCAACTAGTACCACCACCACTACTACATTTTACATATATTGAACAAGATGGAAGAGAACAGCTCCCACCACAAACCCAGCACAAACTCTTATGGATTTAAGTACTAATAGGGTTTTTACCCCCGAATCAATGCGGTCATAAAAACATGAAGCGTTACCATACCTTACATGTAGATACTAAAACTATGAGTATGCAACCGTGACAAAATGTACATATTTTATCAGGCTCTAGGTCTAGGTAGGGTACGTCCTAGTATAAATACGTCATAAGACTATTTTGAAACACTTCAAAATACATACATACATTATCCATGTGTAAATTCCCCTCCAGCAAAATTCACAAGTCTAATGAAATATTGAATCATATTTTTAACGGCTCTACCTCCTTCAACCAGGCTTGGTTCCTTAAGCAGTTCAAACTTTTATTGGTGTCTAATCTACCTTTCCTTCTCTAACTCATTGCATGCATGCACAAGTATATTTCTGGAGAAATTGTTTTTTTTAAATACGACAGATGAAAATTAATTAAAGTTTTTGATTTGCAGGAGCTTTCACATCTTTGAGAATCTTGTAAAATTCCAAGTTTGGATTGTACAAAATGGAAGAGGAACTTTTGGGAAATATACGCTACGACGGTAAATGGAGGAAGGAGCTAAAACTGAAAAATTGGAAGTTGCGGTTGGAAAAATGAAGAAACCCCCTCGATGGAAATTTTGCGGGATTAAGAGCTGAGATTGCATTACAGATATCTACTGAATGACTGGAAGTCTCGAGTTGAAGAGAGAAGTAAAATTTAACCATGTGGACCGTCCTTGGATGTTGAAGTAAAAAGGAGAAGATGTAACTCATGGTCCTACATATTCCATGTAAAATGCTCTTCCTCTATTACTATCAACCAGAGTTTGATGAGGTCTTTGAATCAGGATGAATTTGGTGCTTCGGACTTTTCCTATAGACTTCCTTCCACATGGAGATGGAGAAAAAGACCAGGTGTGCCTTACTTTGGTTTTGTTCATTTCATCTCTCTCTCTCTCTCCCTTGTATATATTTCATAGGAGTAAGATACATATGCACTCGTCAGAATACTAAAAGAGCCTTTTTCTTACGAACATGTACACACCTTATGTAATAATATGAGCGAGCTTGGAAGTTATGCTGTTTAAGCAGAAGAGCATAGTACAATATACCTGTACATGGAGTAGCTCCGTATTATTGTCAAGATCTCTGCATATTATGTGTGTGTATAGCACTGCGTAAGTAGAGAAATGTACATTGAATTGGTATCAGGCTAGAATTATTATTATGTATTACCGACAAACAGACTGGGGAGTACGGCTGTGCCTTCCTGAATTTGAACACAAAAAGATTTCACCCTCGGAAAAAAAAATCTTTAGAAGTTCCAAGAGAAAAGAAGAGATGAGAGGAGTAAGTAGATCTCTGAGTTCTCTTTGTCCATGTATGTACATGTACAATTGCTTTTTACTCAAGAAACAGTAGGAGTTGTGCATATGTTCTAGTAGTACTCACTCTCCTCCCTTCCTCTCTCTCCCTAATAATCTATAAGTACAGACAGATATAGAGAGAGAGGGAGAGAGACATATATATAGAATGGTGCAATACTCCACCATCGTATCATTTGTTCACGTGCTATAAAAGCTCTGACGCTTACACAAATTCTAAACAAAAATCTCCGTTGGAAAATCCTTCAGGAGTTTGGAGTTTTCTTATATTACACACATGTTTCCTCTGATTGCGTAAATCTTTACGTCTGTAAATAAGTACGTTATTCATAAAAATGGTAATGACGGGGTCGGAGGATAACGCAACCCAAAACTTTGACAATTCAGCAGCAACCTATGTTATTGCGCCAGTTTATCTTCTCCTCCTTCCAAGTTCCTTATGTTGCAATCATATCCTCCATATCTTAAACCTTATAAACACACACAGATTTTTATGTATACTCACAAATCAGTTTTAACTTGTCCATATTATTATTATACATGTAGAACCTTATATAAATTTAACTAGAGCCCAGAATAGCAGATTAGAGGGAGAGAGAAAGAGAGAGCAATAATAAGCAAGTAAAGAAGGAAACTGTGAAAATAGCACTGGAAATCAACCACTGTTTGAACCAGCCGTAGTAACCACGTGCATTTAATAGCTCGTCTTATGTTTACTTATGTATACTTTCTTTGACATTTCTACACATTGAAACCGGCGAAATCACAATGACACACAGAAGACTGACACCAGGTATTTGCACACGTTTCCTCTTCTCCCTTCATTGAATTTTCCAACAAGATAATATTATCCCATGTATACTTTTCCTATTGCAATTCAATGTGTAGAGTATGAAAAAAAAAGATGCAAAAAAATTTTTCACAATGCATTGAGCATACATATTCTCATAACATGCTTACAAATAGCAGTCTAAAGCTTACACGCTCTCATATGAGCCCATTTTTCCTTTTTTTGCCACAACAAGTAGTCTGTCATTGTAGGACTCCCTCCTCATCCGGATTATCATGAAAATGAATCAAAGTAAAAGAGAGAAGAACTTCAAAGAATCTCAAAGCTTTTATTTTTCTCTATAGGAACTAAAAATAGAATTATTTCATTTCATCATTGAATGATTTCTGGAAGAGTTTATAGAGTAGATATGAAAGAAATATTTTGCATAAACAATACTATAATAATCTCTTGCTTTTTTTCAGGGTGGATAAATTCTTTCAAAAAGTAAAATAATAATTTGAGCTTAAAAAATTAATGTTCCTCATTATTGGAGTTCCTACACATATTTATATATGCTTCAGCCTCCGGGAACCTCTGTGAATAGGTAAAATCAAAATCCTATATTTATTTACAAGTTGTTAACAAGGTATAATTTATGGGGACTATAGTTACATCCTCAAGATAATGAACGATTTTCTATGGTTGGTTGAGCAAATTAAACAAAGAAATGATACCGTTTGGTTTGGAAGTTAAAATACATACACACACTGACTTGGTTTTAAAGATTCACCCCTCGGCTGTACACTCAAGGCAACTCTTTATTTGTACATAGGCTCAAGTCTATATAATCCTTTGCTTTTATGCTGACAAAGCTTTATCATTAGTTGGTCCTGTAGTCCCCTTGTAAAGATATAAGAAATTTTAAAACTTATTACATCTTTTCTACTCAATTTCATTGTAATGTAGAATTATTTTATTTCATAATTTCCCACCTCATGTGTATTTTTAGATTTAATTTAAATCTCTCCCCAATTTATACTAGAATATTTGTTTGAAGTACACTATAAAAAAGTTACCATATGCAATGTATAGTATATGATGAAAAAATTGTCTCTGGATATTTATTTAAAAAATAATGTAATAAAATGATTGGATTAATTTTTTTAGTATAAAAGTACAAGTATGTTTTTTTGTATTATTTCAAGATATAAATCCACGTGTACAAACACATCACATTGGAACCAAGCTCTTACTATATGGGAAGTTTTTAGTCCTCAGAGAAAAGTAGCTGTGGGTCAAAAAATGTTCTTTTCTTGAACCTAGTTTTTCTTTTGTGAACTTGAGAGGAGCGAGAGAGATAGTTGAGAAAAAAAATCGGAATGCCTGTAGGACAACTCACGATATAAATTAGCTGGGTTATCTAGCATTAAAGCATGCATGTGTAATAATCATCCTCTTGATATAAAAAGGGCTCACGGTTAAATTCACCACGGATATCCAAACAGATTGGAGTAGTTCCCTTGGCGTTGACATTGCCCGCTCCTTTTCCCCTTTCCCATAGCTAAATATAAACACGTGAAATACACGTCTCCACACATTTTACCTACATAAGTCTTCTTATAAAATCATACATGCCTAATACTACTAATTGTATACAGTTTTGAACCATAGTCCAACAATGGGTATTTTCCCTACTAAAGTCTATTATATGTGTAATTGAATGTAATTAACATCGAGAAAATTCAAGGTAAAATTCCAAGCCTTAATTCACCCACTGCACTGGCAAAATAATAATATTGTGCAAATCTACAAAAATACTATTTCTAATCCTAAACAAAATTCATTTATATTTATATTCAACAATCCTGGGAAAAAATCATTGAAAATTTAACTAACTTTAAGAATCGACCATTATTTCACAACGAGGTCACCAGCTTATGCAATTTAATTTCCGGGACGACAGTAAAACCACAGAGGTTTTTCTTTTAGCAAAGACTGGGTTCTTCATGAAAAAAATTTGCATCTCATTCTCACATGACCAAGTACTCAAGTAAGGGATAATCATAGAATTTTTGGAGGCAATTGAAAAGTAAGAAGGTTATTTATTCCACATGACAATGGCTATATTTCTCATCTAAAAAACTCAACGACGTAGGGTTAAGTAATATTTATCAAGTTGATCTTTCGTCATGGACTTCCTTCTTGAAGACATTTTTTTTTACTTACCCCCTTAAGGAGTTATCTAGCTCTAAGCCCAAGAAGCTCTCCTCTAGAAACTCATACATGCTCTTTCTAACAAGAACACTTTGGAAAGTTGAAGAATTTGTCTAATTTTCCCAACAAAAGCCACAACTTGTTGAAAATTCTCTTGAACGGACAGCGAGAGAAAGAAATAAAGAAAGAAAGAAAAATTATTACGGAGGATTTTCCCTTATGAAGCAAAAAAAAGTATGGACAGGTTTTGAAATCCTATATGTTTACCCTTATACAAGTAGATATGTAAAATGTAAGTTGATGATAATGAGACACCTTTTCCTCACTTTATCTACACACATTCATTAATTTCATGCATATACTCCCTCCTCCTTTATCCTATGACTTGTCAAAGAGGATGCTTTTATATGCACGTTGTTTACTTGTTCATAGTATTTTTTTATTTCTACATTTACACGCATATTGCTCTCTCTATAAGATACGCTACACTTTATACACAATCATATAAACCAACCAAATCCTATCCATACACTACCTTTGGAATCCAACACACTTGAAACTGAACATTTGAACCTACACACACGCTCATATGAATTTATATTCTTAACAGTCCTGAGAAATGTATATTTTAGCACCTTTTCCTCTCCCAACCAATACTACACTACTCATTTCCTTCAAAGATACTTTTGTATCTTCTCTAGTATAGTCAAAGATACATATGAGCTATACCTGTATACCCTCAAGATAATATCTGTCTATGTACACATATGATACAGTAAGTTTTTAATTTTTACCAAGTCATCCTGGCAACTCTGGTACCCGTATTAAGTATTTATGTTGAGAGATGAGAAAAAAATACGGATGGTAATGAATTGAGAGAGGCGCAAGAGATGAGCTAGGTCTAATTTTTTTTAAATGCCAAAATATATCCTCACTCCCTCAAATCCATATGTAATTTCTGATGCGTTGGCTTCACTCAACTTGTGAGTTTCATCCCATATAGTAGTTTTTTCATTGCTTTTCGTATAAATTTATATGCATAGCCACAAGATATATGTCTCCTTCCTATAAGTTACACTCTTAGACTTGGTAATCAGAATAAGTCTGTTTTGATATGTGATAGAGTGGTTGTTGGAGTTGGAAAAACTAAAATAAAAAAAAAGTTTTAAAATAAGGATGAAATGGAAGGAAGAATTAAAGTGTGATGTTTGATGCTAGTAATAGTCGTGGTTTGGTTCCGTCGTGGTGTAACATTAGAAATGTATAAAATGAAATGGTACAATGTGAAGGAAACTGTCGAGTCATTTGACTGCATTGTATTGTTAGTTCGACTTGAGTGTAGAGAGAGAGAGAGAGAGAGACATTGTTACATTGCTGGATTGCTACTCTGCTCGTCCACACACTACTTTTTGGGTTGTAAGCATGGTGGATGCGAACGTAGGAAATGCAGTCTCATGCTTTTTCAAAAACTTCTCGTCTCAAAATCATATATAAGTATAGATTTGAAAACACGGAGAGCAACTTATACTCGTAATCTTTCACATGTTTCCTTCCACTCTACGCACTCTACTAACATGATCATGTTTTTCCGCGTCCTCTCTCTCTCTCTCTCTCTCTCTCTCATCATCTACATATATTTTATGCCAGGTTTCGGAGAAGACTCATAGTACTTTACAAGTTTGAACAGTTCTTTCGAGCAGGTTTCACCTCCATAGGAAATATTACACAGGTCTATATACTATGTGCTGTACAGTCCATGAGCGTATAGTATTTTCTCTTTGGGAATAATTTCTATCAACAACACTGCAGTCATGAATATCAACGAATCTATCTTTTTTCGTATCTTCTTTTTGCTGTTGAATAATTCCATAGCACTAGGACGACTACTATCGGGATTTGGGTATACGTTTTTATTATTATCATTTACTTCATGTGTATAATAGTTATGGCACCTCGAGAGAGAGAGAGAGAAAAACTTCATAGTCAGCTTGTTTGGTTTGTGTCCTCCTCTATATATGTCTCTGTCTCTATGAGTACATATATATACTATGAGAAAATGATAACATGAACTTTTTGTAATGTCCGTTCATCTATCCGTCCATCCTTCTCTCTCTCTCTCCCTGTCTGTCTCGATTCGTGTATCCAACACATGTCATCCAATCCTCTACAAATATCAACTATCATTTCAGTCCATCTTCCAGCCCATCCACAGCCAAATATGTACTTGGCTCCAAGCAACATTGCTCCAGGCTTTTTACATGTATGTACATACGTATATCACTTCTTCTTACACAATATTTACGTCATACCATTTCATGAAGAATTCCCCATCTTTCAAACAATCCTTTTTTTTTTAAATTCAACACACATCTCAAGAAGAAAAAAAATTACTCCAATAATTCCCCCGTCCCAGAGCACCTCATATAAATAATGTGGAGGTGATAAGAGACATTGACAATCTTTAGCACTGCTCACTCTGTCAAGGATTTTTATCTATGTCCTATAGATCTAAGAATTTTAAGGGAAGAAGAAAAAAAATGAGTTTCTATTGTAGTTGCTAAAATTATATGAGGGGGAGAGTATTAGTTAATTACAAGTTTTCCAAGTATTTCCTATACAGTATGTATAGGTAAGGTCTAAAGGGGTTCAAGTAATTATTTTTACTGATGTACATAAAGCATATAAAAATATTTGAGCATATAATGTATAGTACTAATGGGGGATGATTATTTGGGAAAGGAGATAGGAATCAATGGGTTTTTTTGTTGGCTCTGAGAAATTTGTGAAGTAGGTTGGTTTAAATTAGAGCTAATAATAAATAAATCGTAATGGTAAAAAGAGAGGGAAGAGGAATGACTTAAATAGTTAAGTTGTATGTGTGTGTGTGTGTGTGTCATGTGCGTTGACGCCTGATTGCCAGCCCGGGTCTATAGTAGTTATACACTTAGTACTCTACTGTGAAGGATGTCGAGACTGTAATAACAGTGGAGTTACTTGGACTACAATGGATACAATGGTTGGAGCAAACATATAATTTCCAAGCTTATTTGCTTTTATCCCATTCTATACTGACATTTTGCACTGACCAAGTCTCTCTCCTCATATGTATATGTACAAGATATAGGAGAAGATAGTATTTTTATATAGTATCACTAAACATAACAACCAATTGCTAGAGCATTGTTCGTCTCTCAACGTAGTTTGTCTACAGGGAGAAAAACCCTTTTTACGCCTACCTCGTTAACCCTTTTCCATATTCTAGGGAACCAAGATGGAGAAAATCATCATTATCATAGTACTTGGACTCTACATGTCTTCTACCCCATCCTATTTATACTAACCACTCCAATATATGCACTTCCTTTGGAAACTCAAGGTTCCTTCCAGTATTACTAAAACAACTACAGTTTAGAATTTGAGGTCGCACGTGTCTCAGCTGACAAAATAAATAATGGCTTTATCCTGTAGAAATTTGTAGTTTCTATAAACTGTCAGGATAGTAGTATTTCCTATTAATTTCTTACCAGCTACTTTCATGTCAGTAGTCAATGTCCAATTCTTTAAAAATAAATGTTTTTAGTTTCAATTAAAGTGAGTGAACGTTTCTTGCAAATGTTCTGGATAATTGTGTAGCTATAATTTGGCTAAATAATTTTTAAAATTAAGTCAAAAGCCAATTTAAGGGTAGAGTCAGGTCAAAATAAAAATTAGCTGAAACATCAAACATGAAATTTTTTTCAACCTTTTATTTCACTTTCTTCGATCATCTCAAAGAATTTTCTTTACACACGTACTTGAATCTGAGCTGGAGAGTGAAATAACTAACTAGTCATTGCCATGTTGAACTTGAATGGTCACACACTTCATAGAGACATCCTTTGGTTCAAGTACTAAAATAACCTCGGTAACTTTTTTAACAGCAGCCGCTGCCTCTATAGAGTATCAATATTCTCCCTATACATTTTTCTATACTTTTAAACTGACTATTGCTATCACTATTAGAGCTGTTGTTAAAAGTTATGAGTGAATTCTATATGGACTTCAGCCCATGAAATGAAAAACGAGAAGGATACTGCGAAAACTTGTTTTTGGGCAACAACTGTGGATTTTTGAGTGATAAAATAAAAGTATTAATAATTATCCCGAAAAATAAATGCTCCACATTTAGAGCTGTGTAAAAGGAAGGAGTAAAAGACTGACAAAAAATAATATTACATAGCGTGAAATATGAGTAAAAATGGGGTTTTGTCCCCTTTCAAAGGATGAAATATAATGGAAGGGGAAATATATCATATTTTTTTTATCTCCAAAACATAAAATCAATTAGAATAATTGTGTCGGGAAAAAAAGTGCCCGCAAAAATTCAAGGCAGGCTAAATAAATGAGTTTGTATATCTGTGCCTCGGAGTGGAATTCCTCCACAAGCTTATTATTATTGATTCGACCAGTGTTATCAGGAAAGGGGACATGAAAAAGACAAGGCGTGAAAAATGTGAAATTGCGGTTTTGTTCCCTGACGTAACTCAAAGCTGACATTCCATGTTGTAGACCAAAACGGAGGGGTAACCCACGGGAGAGAGAGAGAGGACTGAAAATATAAAAAAGTACGAGAGAGAGAGAGAGAGAGAAAGAAGGAAAAAGGATATATGTAGAAACCCAGGCATAACTAGCGACAGAGAGGATGCACCAGAGAAGAATGTGTAGCCGTGAAGAATGCGAATCTGCCATCATTATGAAGAAATGAATGAAATGATTGCCTGGTCAAACCATTATTGTGTGCAGGATACAATGGTGGACAGAGAGACTAGAACACAGTTCAGGGAATGCCAATGCCATGGTTGCCATGCAGCTGTCTCAAAACGTCATGATAATATTTTTTGAGGAACCAAACCAAAGCGAACTACACATTTTCCCCGCATTCCCTTTGTTTCCTATATTCCTCGGAAAATAAGAACAGGTCAATGACTTTTTTCCCGAGACTTGTCAAAAAGACAAATTATTCCTAAATTTTAAAATCAAAATTAGTATCAAGGAATTTCTTCGTCATTTCTCTATCGTAACAGTAATACACTACTTCACTCGGTTGGTGACAGGAGGAGTCAAAATCCCATATTTTCTATACATTAAGGGCTAATGGTGTCAGTGATAAATAATTTCTAATTTCCCTCTAATGTCTAAATGATAGCGAATCATACATTTTTTTTGGAGAAAAAAGTCATCTTTCTAAGAATCCGTTTCTTCTATTACAATTATTTTGTAGTGTTGTAGTTTGTCTCTCAAGAAAAAAAATGTAATAATTATCTTGTCGTTGGTGAAGGAAAACTTAAAAGGAAATAATGATGTGAACAAGAATTTCCTCTTCCCATCATCCATAATTCGATTATCCATACTCGATGACATAAGTGTAGAGGTAGTGAAGTAGTAATTTTCTCGGGAGTTCATCAAACCATCATTTGACATTTGAGTTTTAGGTCGTGAGCTTTTTCCTACAAAAATGTCATTATTCTTGCTCTGATTTGCACTCTCTTCAACACTCATCCTGTGCTAGGCCTTTCATTCCAAGACCTTTCGTCTTGAACCTCTTCCCTATCACTAAGGTCGCTACCATTTACTTGGAAAAGTTTACTACCTCAAAAAAAACTACAGTTGTTGTATTCTCAAATTAAATTCTTCCTTACTTACTCACTTGTGATTTTATTTCTCTTTCTTTTCTTTTTGGTTAGACACTAAATTGAGAAACAAATAATTGAGGTCAGAGAGATGAAGAAATAGTCAATGGTAGCAGAGTCACAGTTAATTTTCCTTTAAAGCTACAAGTGTATATTCCCTTGAAATCCTAGACTTTTTTTTTCTGAGGTTGCAAAAATCTCTTGGGCTTTTTTTTATAATAGAAAACCATTGAACAATGTTAACGTGATTTTGAAACGCGTGACGAATTTTCAATGAGCTGGAGGTGATGAGAAAATCTATTTGAACATTTGCTTTTGTCTCTTCTTTGCTCAAGTATTTTCCGCATTTTCCTCCAATTCAATTTTTCAACCGCTACATCCTAACATTCTTTCCCTATAAGCATCCTCATTCTTTTAGTAGGAGCGTAGATATGTAGAGCTCCTTAATTTATCTCTTGTCAAGTCCTCATTACACTTCCTTAGTTAAGGATTTCCCTTTAACTTACACTTGGCTCTTTGTAGTTTGTCCTATACATGTGAATATACTTAAGAGTGCGGAAAACAATACCGTAGGATTTACTATACCAAAGTAAATGGCTCAAATACTATCAGAGCAGCTGTATTACTTGAGCTCAAAGACCTCACACATTCATTGCTCCCTGCAGAAAGCATTTGGATTCTCAGTTTTAATGGATTGCAGTAATTACTATTCATAGATTCAGTCAATAACACTTGACACAGTGCACTATGCACTCATCATTGTTTAGTTGACATTGTCATTCACACATTTGTCAAAACCAACAAGTTGCCTCACTCTATAGACTTATTCTTTCCCCAACCCATCTTTCCAATGAAACTGGAGCTTCAATCAATTTATTTATTTCAAGAGCATTGGATCACGTAAATCTTTTTTAGATAGAGCTAATCAACAGAGGAGAAATCCAGAGAAGAAGTAGGAGCAATAGAGAGGAATTTGGCTTGTCTATAAGTCTTTACATACGTTTTTGTATGCACTCTCTTTAATGAAATTAGCAAGAGATATGAACTGTAGAAAAAGAGTATTTTATTGGTTGAAATTTTTGCTCATTTTTTCTTTCATGTTTGTAACATGTTTCACACATTTCATGTTATAATGTGACTTGTTATTTTGCTTGCAGTTTCTATTTTATGAATGGAAAGGTTCAAGGTTTCGGGTATAAAATAGTATATCGTCGGGTAAAGTCCAAAAGGCGCTATAATTTTGTTTTTTCCATAACGTTACGAAAATTATAGCGCCTTTTG
>JAQFXU010000874.1:0-38395 GCA_034693705.1 Spatulosminthurus flaviceps
AGTCAAAAATCTCCAATTATTTGCAGTTACTGGGCAACACTTCCCTGGAAGAACTTTCCGGACAAGAAAAATATGAACAGCGACTTCAAATCATTTTCGATGACACGATGAAAAAACTTAAGATGAGCGAGGAAGGGAAAGTTGCAGCTGAGATTTTGAATATTATCGCACTTCTAACTCCAGACGGTATTTTTGTAGGACTAGTGGACGCTATTTTCAACAGAAACGTTTTCTACCCTCAAATAGATGTGTGTGAGAATTTTGGGATTGGTGAGGCGAGCGTGTCAGTAAAAAAAAGCTTTGAAATTACTGATTTCTGTTTCCCTCATCAGAATTGAATCTGTTAAAAGATATGACGGCAAATTCGACATGATCCGAATCCACAGACTTATACAAAAAAGTGCCCAAAAAAGATGCGCCACTCATAACCCTCTCAACACACTTGGCTTAGTTGCTGACTTCTTTGAGCAGAATGAAAACAACAGAAAGTTTGTTGGTCACATTTCGGCCATTTTGAAAACAGTCCAAGAAAACGATTCATTTCCGTTGGAAACACCAGCTTTTCTCATGCTTCTCTATGAGATTGTCAATTACGACAAGCATTTTAGCTCAAAACTAGCTAAGGAAAAACTCCAAGGGATAAAGTTAAATTCCCACGAAAAAAATACACTGTCTTTGATCGAAATCCTAGAGAAACCCGAAATCCTAGAGCGAAGATATGGGGGGTTGAGTATGAGCTACTGGGGGTATAAAAACCTAGGATTTGGGGCACCTGCACTTACCCTGAATGTACCCGAATCACGCCACCATTTTAGACCCCGATAGCTTATACTCAGACTCCCATATCTTCGCTCCAAGTAGGAATAAAAAATCGTGGAGACGCAATTCTGAAAGCTAAAAATATGATCTTTCAGAATCTTTCAACTTATTCGTATCTCTACGAGGAGTATCGCCAATTTCGTTACAAACCGAAATTCCTTAATATTTAAGGATTATTTCGACGCGTTATAATGAAAATGGTGAAATTTTGCGCAAAACCAAAAAAATGTACGTAATTTTTTGGACAAAAACCCGTTTTTGTATTTACAATATATGCTAGCATAGCACGGGGCCACAGACCGTTGTAAGTGATTTTGAAAATTGTGTTGAAATTTTTTTTTGCGAAAGATGTAGTTTTTTATGGTGCTTTCAAAAATATTTTGGTGGTACCTTACATCACTAGTTCAAATTTGGTCAAAATCGAAATGTCCGGGTTGAGGGGATTTGGCACAACTGTGCAGCGTACAGTACGACGTTAACGCTTTTATTTCGTTCACAAACCATCAGCGGACGTTTAATAAATCTTTGACAATTTAGAAATACGTACCAAGTTGTTCCATCATAACATAAGATGCATGTACTTTTAATTACTCATTGAACCGTCATAACTATATTTGTATTAATTAACTGAATACTTCAGGTGGATATTAACATGTTTACATATACATTATATTATATTATATTATGTATATATTATATAAAATATGTACATTCAAGCTTTTCCATATCTACCTAACTATTTGGACTGGAACATTGTTTCGATCTACCTAGATCAAGCTAGGTAGGAGAAGTCCACACCACGTTTCACAATTGCAAAATATTTCTTCACTACCAGCAATTTTATTATTATTTAAAAAAATCGCTTTCTCTGGAATTTTGAAAAATGGGAGTAAAGTTGTTGAAGCATTAAATATGAGCTAAAACATTCGCTCATACTTCATAGCTCGAAATTCGTAGCTATATATCAATTGAATAAACCTATGTAAATAACATGGTTTAATATTGAAAAGAGTTTGTTTCATCCATAGTATATACATACAGCTATTGGTAAAAACAAAGGAAAGGTTAACAGAACAATTTGCCACAAAAAAATTTGTAAAGCATCAACATTTTTATTAAAATCTGCAAAAACACAAATACTAGAGCAACTCAAAAAAGCAAAAGTTATTGGAATACCATTACTGTGGTACCATGAACATCAAAAATACTTCCAAAAGTGTTCTGTATATTCCATCTTCATGCTGTACTCACAATAAGCAACTTGTTTTTTCTGCATCTGTTACACTTTTCGTACTTTTCCCCACGTCACAGAAGATAATTTTTGTATGCTCACGTATAGAAACAGGTTCGATCTGTTGGTGAGTATAGTCTAAATGATGCTATCGGGTTAGCTATATTATCACATGTGGACTTATATAGGGTAAAATGTTGTAAAAAAGACAATAAGGGTAAAATTTTACTATACATAAAGAAGTTCTACAGCCAATTTTTGTATTCCTGTTATCACAGAATAAAAACGTGCTAAAGACGTATTCCTAAATAGAAGTAGAAATATGTCACTTCATGACTTATAGAGTATTATACATTCTAATCGCCAGCGTGTGTCTAACTACTGCTACTGACATGTACATAAGTACAAAATGCTAAGTAAGTACCAGAGACGTGAAAAAGTCAAAGTTATAACTCAAGCTTTCTTCCTCTTCTAATTCCTATCTTTTGTGTGGATAATGCATCAGGAAGGGATTCCTTTTCCAATCTCACTTTTTCATATTTCCCCATGGTCCGAAGAAGACCCCCTTTCAATATCATTTGAAAGGATATGAAAAAGTTTTGCCAATTATGTGGGTGCTGCAGATGGAATATTGTGTTTGTGGGTTACTGATTTATTGCAAGAAGAAAATTTTTCCTTCCCTCATCATTGCTATTTTTGCCCTCGACTTTGTGGAAACTGAAACGGACAAAATCCAACTTGGGTCAGGGTCAAGGTTCTGCAGTTTCAACTACACTGAGTTTCCTCTCATTGTCATTTAGTTTGCTTGGCTCATCCTTACAGTTCTATTTTACCATTCCAGTTATATCATATTAGTGAGAAAAATTCTATACCATAAAATTGGTTTTTAGTCTTCTAGAGAATTATTATTGGCGTTGGCTGACCCAATAACTTGGATATTTAAATAAGAAAATAAAATTCAATCCAGCTGATACGCATGATTCACTGCAATTCATTTCACTCGCGCTCCGTCGAGTATCACACAATATAAATCAAGGAAAGCATATTGCTTAAAAAAGGAGGACGTTCAAAGAAAAAACTTCCATAAAATCAAAGGAAATTTTTGTCACCTCTCTCAGTAGACAAATTCTTTTCGTGACCAAAAAGGATTTTCAAATTTTTTTCTTTTCAAGTCTCTTCTCCTTTGGTTAAGTATACTTTTAAAACTAGGCACGTATTCTTGTTTTATTCCTAGGTTTCAGCCAAAAGTTGAGCCCATGCAGAGAATTATGTAGGAAATTACTTGAAAACAAATGGCTATTTTGCTCTGCTCTGAGTTTTTGTGGGTACAGCCAGTAAATAATATTTGGTTGATGATCCTGGAATATTACATTTCATATAAATGTTGTAGCTGTATATGAAATATCTCTCGTTTCCCTTTTTACATGCTGAGGCCCATATCTTTTCGTTGTAGGAAAAACTATATAACAATAAATCATTGCTCGTATCAGATCATTAAATCATTTGGATGGAGCCATATGTGAATTATTTCCTATCTTCGGTAAATTTCTCTTTCAGCAAATACAAATACGTTCTAGCTATTACTCATTTGCCTTGGAACCTTTGTCGGAATGACTCCTTCCAGAATTTATTTATCTTTGTGTTGTGGCTATCTTTTTTATTCCTCATTTGCTCCCGCTGTTGTAATAAGGAATCCCTATATTTTGAGGTGTAATCATTTAATTTAAAAATCAATGCGAAGTCATACAGTAAAATTAACCTAGAAACACAGGGTTAAGTTTCAGACCTTCTTCCTAGCATAGCTCTGCCATTGATGAACTACAATAACAACTTCTAGCTATATATTATGTAAATAATGCAAAAATAATTTACTCCTCTCAAATGATATTTTCCTCTGGATAACATGATCCGCTCCTTGTCAGTTCTTTATATACATATTAATTGCATAAAGGACGTTTTTCAGCCTGCGGCTTGGCTGAAGAGAATTCTCACTCAGTTTCCCACTGTTGGTTCAAATCTATCAGTAATAAATGCCTTCTACAAGGTTTTAATTACAAATATTACTTTATCATGGAACTGAAGGTTGACCGTTCCGGTGTAGTCTGGTCATAAAGTGCTGGTAACATATGGTTTTAGGGGTCAAGAGGTCACAAGCAGAAGTCATAATAGCAAATTTTCTATAGAAAACTTGGGACCAAAAAACAAATGTAAATAAGCTGGACCTGAAAAGTAATAAATGTTTAAATCCTTCAAAGCAATGGTTCATATGTTACACGTTAAACGTGTAGGCAAAGTAGGTGAAATATTCTCACCAGCCTTTGCACGAATGCAGAACCTCAGCTCCTTGGATAATGCATTGGCTGAAATTTTTGTGGGGAAATAATTTGGTCAATACATACAAATTCCCTTAATAATCCAGAAATTATAATGTGACCTCAAATCCACGGAAGCTCCCTCAATACGATTTTGTCTATTTCAATTGTCCAAAAGGACTCCAAGTATCCACTATATGGAATCCCCACGTACATAAAAACTCAGGCCTAATATTTATTAAGGGAATCTAAATAGCAATTATTGGCGAAATCCTCGTCTACTTCGATTAATTATCCCAAACGATAAAACAATCAAATTATTCTACTATTCGTACCTACTACAATCTATGTAATGAAGGAAATAATAAATTTCCTTGATTATTTCTACTATCATTAAGATAAGGGAATATGAGTTCTCTGTCAAGGAATAAACCACTGTCGTTCCGCCTTACTCAAGATGGTAGATACTATCGCACTAAAACTATTTGAAGCTAATATTTTTTTATCATGTTTTTATGTATATGAAAAAGCATTTTTCATATACTTTGGCCAATTATCCCCATACATACCATTCCATGGGAAAATTCCATGCAGTAATAGTTGATGCACAGTGATTAGAAATCCTACAAGTTCCGCCATTCCATAGCAATTGTAAATAGAAAATGTATTTTTAACATTGCTCATGAATGATGGATCAATATCTAAATAATTAAATCCTTTTCTATACATACAACTCTTCATATATGCAGAGCCAGTTCCTAATCCCGCCTGTCTCAAATACATCATTAGTATGAAAATAGACAACAAAACAAATATGAAATAAATTTCCCCCAGAAGAACAACCACTAATTGACATATGACTTTTATTAATTAATCACTGAAGCGTCAGAATACCTATAGGTTTTTGCAAACATCTCACTCAAAGATATTAATGGTGCCTTTCCCACGTTGCTTACACATAGTTAAGTAATTATCCTTCCCAAGGGTCTTCCCATAAGGTTCAAACTTCCAGAAAGTAGTTAAAAAATGCAAATCGTTTAAAATTTATTATTCTTACAAGTAACCATATTTTGATGTCACCCCCTAAGCTATGGGTTTTACATTTTTAATGGGTTACTACTATCATGTAAACATCCTTTTGCCATATCCTCAGCCTGCAAATCCATATTTGGATTTTTTTTAAATTTTGACATTTTTTGATTTTTCCCCAATTTCATAATTTGTCTTTTTTAAATGGGATTTAACAAGAGAATTCTAATCTTTCACGGGTAGCCCCCTGTAAAATTTGACAAATTTTCAAATTTTCTGAAGTACTTTCTCGCATCATCAATTATTGTTGTTTAGGCGTAAATAGTGTTCTGGAAGACATTTTTGCAATGCGTATGTCTCATACATTCAGCCCAGTGACGGCTACCAGGATAGCAATGAAAGCTTAGGTAGATACACCTCCAATTCGCAACCCGAAATGACAAAAGGATGTTTACATGATAGTAGTAACCCATTAAGAATGTAAACCCCATAGCTCAGGGAGTGACATCAAAATATGGTTGCTTGTTAGTTATATATTTGCGATTCATTAAACAATAATGATTTTTACTCTTGTTTCTTATGCACCGATGAATGACAGAGTCGTAGAGAAGCGTGAGTGCAGTGGTCATTAAAACGCTTCTGTAGACTTTGCTTATATAGCCCATAATAATGGTCCGACACCATAGTAAACCTATGGGCTAGAGTTACAATGTATAACCTTAAAAAAAGTTTCCAATTATGCATGGAGTTTGTATTTAGCTAGTGGGACCTAAAATGAAAATGACTTGAGCCTAATTAGAGCATTTAAGTACTAAAAGGATGCGCCTCTATATGCAATTAACTTGTAACATAATATGTAATGATTTTAGGGAACGAACGTACAAGTTTCTTAAGTAATACCACAGAGTCAATACATCTAGATTACCTCAAAATCCACCCCTACTATATATTACATTTACACATTCTGCAGATGTACTAAAAAAGTATCCCGCACCTGCGTAAATTATTTACCCTGGAAACAATAAATACCTAATGATTATCTTCTTAAGCCTATGGAAAGTCCCATCTGTACATTACTATTACAATACAGTCAAATTAAAAATAGTAGCTTTGAGAGAGGTAAAATATTTTTTATCCATTTTTCATAATTCAGCTTACAATGGCTTTGTATTACAAAAACACACACGCACATACATACCAACTATTTTGAAAATGTTTCCCCAAAATGAAAATACAATAGAAAGACAATAATTATTTCCCGACCATTGGACAACATCTGGCATGAGGTCGAGTAATAATTAAGAGTAATAAACTATCGGAATCCTTTCCCAGCTAAAAATATTTTTTCCTCTCAACCACCAATACATACCTACATATATATATATATATATATAGAGCGGTAGAGTAAAAATAGAACAAACTTCTGCCATAGAAAATATTTGAAAGTCTAGGAATTAAAGACGACTGAATTTGAATCCTACAGCAAAGAATCAATCCTCATTGGAGCAGAAGTTTTGGGAAGGAAAGAAGAGCTTGTTTTGTTATTTATGTTTTTCTACTGATACTTATATATTATTCTTCTACCACAAAAATATATAGATAGATACATAAAGACAAGGATGTATGGAAAGAGTGCATATTTATGGGGGGTAAAAGCTGTGGAAATAAAGGCTGAAAAATTGATATTTTTTCATGCAAACTCCCTCGTGCCATATCCATGGAATGGGCCTACCCATCTTACCAAAACTCTATGTTGTAAACCAATGGCAAATTTCCAGGAAACTCCTCTTGTGAAACCACAGTTGTCGTCAGGTTTTTTTCCCAACTCCGTCCCATCGGTACGGTCCTAGTAATTTTTTATCTTTTACTAAAAACCCAACACGACCACTTTTACTTTCACCCTTTCCTTTTCTCACATTCTCATACTACTCAGACATTTCTTGAGGCGGTCAAGTTGCATCTCTTTTTTCTCCCTACATGTACATTTAAAGGAAACGTTCCTTTACATAAAAAAAACAAACAGTTTATGTACACACATTTATATATTTGATAACCAAATAGGACTAAGTTAAGTTTTCCCAGTAACTGCAATGAAAACAATAATAATAATTCCATGAGTATGAAAATGCTGTTTGAGCAATAATATTTTCCTAAATAAGTATCATTGAAGATTTTACATTGAGCATTTACAATGTGTACACTGCCTTGAGCTAATACATAGGATGATGATATACCTAAAGAATGAAACCATTGACCCGGAAAGAACATATTGAACAAGTTTTGAAGTAATTATCCAATAAAGTAAGTTTGTTGTTGTAAGAAGAAGAAGAAGACGAAGAAAAAAAACATATCTAGAGAGGATATGGTCGTAAGGTTACTCCAGAGTATTATGATGATAATAGTTGGGAAGAATTATTACATTTATGCGTGAGTATGAGAGAGAGAGAGAGAGAGAGAAAAAAAAGAAGATAGGCACGCCGTAGTGGTCCTCGCACGCATATATATTTATACAGCTGACTTGGAAAATTCTCTTCCGGGATTTGTTCCGTCGACTATTTCCCCGCAAGAAAATGTTTTCTTCCCATCCCGTCGAGTCAAATAACCCAGATAAAAAAAGGACAACGATGTGAGAAGTATTGTATTGTTTAGTTTTGTCGGCATTGCAATTCCGGATGAAAAAGGGTCTGGGGGCAAGTATGTCAAAGGTTGGCTTGTCTTTCGCTACATTATACACTTTTATATTTTATTTTCATTCCACCCTCCACCATTGTTGTTACACGGGATGGGGAAAATGAAGGAATCTTATGATATTGACGACCACACATGAAATTCTTTAGTGTGTGCTCTCACCGATAAAAATTATTCCTTTCAAGCTGTGCGCCCAAATAAAACTACACTGTCAGATTGGTTACCCAAGCTGTTATCTTCCCTGCTGGAGACTACATACATAGAAGGAGAGTCGGAATGGGCAAAGCTGAAAATGATTCTCAAGAGCAAAAAAATAAAATCCAGGGCATTTATTACAGAGAGAATGTGCCTTTCTCATGTAAGGTATGATTTCAATTAGGCCATTGCATCGCATTCCCATAAAACCCTCTCTCCTTCTAAATGATTCGACAAGAAGTTACAGAACTTATCTTAATTGGTCATCGCTTCCACATCTCATCTATTTAGTGGCAATGAAAAATTATTATTTCCTCAGCCAAAAAAAAACATTCTTCCCAGTTGTTCCCATATGTATTCTCATCCTTATTCCTTCATATATGTATAAATTCCTAATATTTACTTTCCTTTGGAAATATGCATGTGCAGAGAAAAAAGCAGTGTAAACACCCAGCACTAGCATTCTCGATGAGTGTGTATAGAAAAAAGCGTCCTTGGAGAACTCTACTACAGTGAAAACGTTTCTCTAGTAGAAAGACTACTCGGGGAGAAAAAGCTACAGAAAATATTATTCTTTACTGGCCAATAAATACTGGAGCTCATTTGTAGCGTAAATACACTAAGGAGGTAGAGGTAGGAGGAGGAAATGAAGGAAAAGGGTAAACAATGTAGAGCTCTCTCATATTTGTTAAACTCGTGTGGAATGACACGAGTCTAATTATCAGATCTTTCCGCCTCCCTGGATTTTATGCAATAATCCAATATAAATAATGACCAAGTTATAATCTGAGAGACTGGAAATTCAGCTAAAATGAGAACTTTCCCCCACGCAATCCAATATTCTCAAGTGATGGGATCTTTTCTCAGCCTGCTTTCCTAGTATGCTGTCCATGTACGCCCTATAATTGCCTCCTCATTGTTGAGTCCTGACGTCAAGTGAGAGTCCCAGAGGCTGGACTCATTTTCCAATTGAAAGAGTTGTTGTTGTTTGCTGTTTATGGCGTCCATTGGATAAATTACGTAATGCGAGCTTTAGGGAGGTATAGAGTGCGTGACATTGTGCGTCCCAAAACATGTAATTGTAAATAGGTCAGGGTAGAGAGAGAGAGAGAGAGATTCTATACTACTACTCTTTCTCCCATGACCATTTTTCCACCTTTTCAACTTCCACTATTATTTCCTTTAGGACTGGGAGAGAGAGAGAGAGAGAGAGAGAAAGTTTAGATTCCATTTAGGATCCCAACTTTTATAATACCCTTTCCATTTCCCTTGATGTCTAAATTCAGAGGTAGTAAAAGTACATAGTAAGACGTGAATTAAAATCAGTCCTGTGTATACATATTGAGATTTTTATCTCCACGAAGCAAATAGTAAAAAAAGGATTGAGTATGGGAATTTGTTGTAATTATGCAAATTATTATAGGAATGACAAAAAAAAGTAAGGCATCCATGGATATGGGAATTTTCAGTGGAGAGTGTAAAATTTGATGGGGCTTGTTGAACATCAGCTGCTTTATATGTCTGTATATTTATGTATGCGTATTTATGTGTGTATTTAGGTTTGTGTGTGTGTGTGTGTGTGTGTGTGTGTATGTGCGAGTGAGTATTTTTAGTATAAAGCTTTGACGTGGACTCTGAGGAAAAGCTCGGGTTGGGTTTTGGGTTTGCTATCTAGCCCTACTCTGGGTGTGCTAGTGAGTGGATGAGTGTAGTAGTAAGTAGTAGTAGTATATGATGATGGAATGAAGCAGGGTTGTATGCGCTGGCGTGTCTCAAGAATATCAAGTAGAATTTTATTTCTAACCCCAACGCAAAGCTGAAGAACAGTTGGTCTTTAGATTTTGTGTAAGGTTGTGATTCTCTATGGACAAGAGTCAGTTAGGTTGGCACATGAAGCTCCTCACTTTCACCGTCCCTGGCAATGTATTATATTATTAACTTGCAACTTTCTCCCTCTCATCACGTGTGAGTTTTCAAGCTGTGGATATAATCTTGAGATAAACATCAGCTCAAATTCATCCGTTACAACTATTTTGGCAAGCTCAAGTGTTTAGCTTGTTTTTTAGCTCTCTCTCTCTCTCTTTCTCTCTCTCTCTCTCACACAATGTCTTTGACTATTCGGGTGCTCCATTTCCATATAGTAAATAGTCCTTGGAACACAGAGTTTTTCTCCGCTATATAACTTCAAAGCAGTTTTTTGAATTTTTTCTACGCTCTTCTATATCTTTCTTCCTTTCCTCTCACTTTCCCCTAAAATTCGTCCCATGTTCTTCTACTAACCTCTCCAGTGTGTCTCCCAAAGTGAGTTCCTTTGTTCATTACGGAGCAAGAAGCTGGTGAATCTCATCCTGTGATTCATCACCACAAAATCTTCTCTCTCTCTCTCTGACCCACTCTCAAGTCTCTTAACCCCCAGGAGCCAATCCCTTTTCCCATTCCTACAAAAATTCTTCAAACTGGGTAGACAGTTTTAAATAAAAAATTTAAATTACACCAACAAATTCTACTCCCTCAAGTACAAACTTCTTCACAGTTTCATCCCTTTTATCAGTGAATTTTATTAAATATTCATTTTTGACCAAACAAAAAAAACACATACGGGGTAAAAAACACAAGAAAAATCAACAAAAATTTATCAAACAAAAAAAAAGAGAAGAATAGCCCAAAGAATAAAAACAGAGGAGAAGCTCAAACAAGGCAAATACAAAGTACAGGGAAAAAAACTTGAGACCAAATTCCATTTCCCATCAGTACTAAGGAGGGGAAAGGAGTGGAGAACATAAGACACTGGAAATAATTTAAAGCCCAAGGAATCGAGCTTGAATTACCTCAGTTTACTCACTTCGGTCCTCAAGCTTTTTCTTACTCGGAACAAGAATTTGAACAAGTTGAAATTCAGCAAGAGTAATTCCCAGCTTCGCACGTAATGTGGGAGGGAATTTTTTAAAATTGATTTGAAAAAGCATTGGCTTGTTTGGTTCCATCTCTTCAAGTGGATCCTCTTACTTTTTTTTCGGAGCAACATACATTCCTTAACAAAGTACCCTTTACGTCCATTGTAAATCTTTTCGAGTTAGATAACATTTACTTACGGTAGAGCACTTTACGCTGTTCAGGAGTCAGAGTCAGCTATATTCTGCCAAGACTTACCAGGAGAACTAAAATTCTTACCGCCCTTGTATCTTGTACTTGGGTAGGGAAAGTAAGTTTGTTGTAGTGACAACGAATTTATTCCTTCCCTTTATCCTCCCCTCCAACAACTCTTACTTGTTAAATGTAAACATTTTCCGTGAAGGGAAGATGGAGGAAATCCTCCTGATATATTCCTCCTGAAATAGACAGTATAGGGAAGAAAGTACGGGGCACATCTTCTACTCCTACTAAGACCTATTTAAGACAGGATTGAGAAATATCGGATTGGGGAAAAATCATCTGGAGGCAAGAATTTCAAGACGGAATATACCACACAAACGGAATTATACATGTAAAAGAGAGTGAAGTGAAAGGATAAAAAATAGTAGCAAGTGAACAAGAATAGATTTAATCAAGAAAAAAAAATACTACAAGGATATAACAAGAGAAGAGTATCAAATATTGAGCTTTTGTGCTTTTTGTGGAATCCTTGAAAAAAAAATTATTTCCCCCAATTTTTTTCTTTTTTTGCAAAAAAACATGAGCAATTTAACAAGTGAAAATTTCACGGTGGAGGATTTTACTAACCCCACTCTAACAAGTCGTATGGAGCTGGGTGTTAGTGTTCAGATTGGATTATACTCGGTGATTTTTCTCCTCTCCGTTTTGGGAAATGTCCTGGTTATATTGACACTTGTTCAAAATCAAGGGATGAGAACCATCACGAATTTGTTCCTTCTCAACCTTGCCATTTCGGATTTACTCATGGGAGTCATCTGCATTCCATTTACTTTAGTTTCCACCATTCTGCAGCAATTCATTTTTGGTGCGGTGCTCTGCAAAATTATACCATTTCTTCAAGGTAAGTCTCAACTTACTATTTGAATGTGTAGGTTTCCTATGGGATTTCCTTCCCATTACTATATAATTATGTGTAGTTCTTGGAAATTCATGGGTATATATATAGAATTCTATGGAAAGTTGTTGTTTGTGGGTTGTAATAATTATTGTTTACACTTTTTGGCCTTATAAATTGTACCCTTAACTATATTGAATTGACACTCCACTGACTCCACAATGGAGTCTGGACGATTGTTAGAAGGAAAACAAGGCGAGTCACGGTACATGGGCTGGGTTGAATCGCCCCGTCTTTTAAGCAGACTTGACAGCTATACTAATAAGTACATAATTACAAGGAAATTAGTAGCAGTGGTGTCTATAGAAGTCTGAAGGGGATTTTCAAGTGCCTTCTTCACCATTTTCTATTCATGAGTGGTCTGACGGAGTTAATTAAGGAAATTGGTTTGTAGCGGATAAAATGTCAAGTTTATTGTTTTTAGCTCTGATAAAATTCTTCTCTCTGAGTAAAGTAAGGGGCGGAATGATTTTACGGGTGTACAAATACTCAAGGAAACTTTCTATCAATTCAAGACTTTTATACACAACTTCATGGGCAAGGTTTCAGATAAATTGGCACAAGTTTACGGTACAAGTTTACTGTGTGTACCGGTCTTTCTGGCGAGGCTCTGTAAGGGTACATATTTCTTGGAATTCTAATGTACGCAGAAGGGAACTATACAAATAATACCCAGAAATACCAGAGTTTGCTAAAAAGTCTACTTTATCCAATAATTTCACCCCAAAGTGGCATGCTCATTAGTGTATCTCAGCTATAGAAAATGAGATGTGGTAATTTCAATTGGCCTCAAATGACTTTTAACTTCGTTCATGAGAGTCAGCTTATTCTTAAAGAACTAATCAAATAATTTATGAAATACCTTTTCGTACAACGTACAATACATCTGTCTGTAGATGTCAAAATGAAAACTTTCATTTTTCGTGTAGTTGGCAATAACGTGAACTGTCAAAAGAGGCTGCCAGTAAAACTGTCAACCACAAAATATGTTGTAGCATTTTATAACATGTGACTGGATTTTAATTGCTCACGTGCTTGGAATGAACCAATGATTCCAATTAAAATAATTCCCGGAAAATTACTCCTGTCTTTTGTATTTCAATATATTATGTAAAATCTCAGCATGTATTAATTATTTGTTATGAAGTCACGAGTTCGTAGGTTCGTTGAACGGGTATAGCTAAAATTGGAAAACACTTTTGCTCAGAATAATTCATGCTCCCCATGTGATATGAATATGCTGACCAAAAAATACAACAAATTCTGTGCAAAAGTATAAAAACACTACGAAACAAAACACAAGGGAAATTTTGCTACAAAATTATATAAAATACTAATAAAAATGTGAATACAGTCATATTATAGTAGAGAAATACATGACTGTACTACTGTCAAAACCAGTACATAAATGTAATGAGCACGTTGCCAGTTGAACCCTGCCACGTCTAGTCACTAACAAGAAGTCAAAGCTGAAAGCCAACTTCTTTTTTGTTCCTAATAAAATTTGTGTCATGAAAATTTTATACGGATTTCTAAGCAATTAGGATATTTTTGGTGACATTCTAAAAATTCGGGAGTCTGATGAAGAGGGATGATAACGAAACGCGTCACAAATCCGAATAAATAATTTTAAAGAAGAAACCAAGAATTGCTTTCATTTGATGGATGAGGAAACTTTTTTCAGAAACCACATTGAATCTCACCTCATTATTTTTACCTAATTGATAATGTTGTTTGAGAAATGAAATCCGAAGCAACCAGATCTGACATCCCTCATATTCAAATTACAATTTCGGCTTCGTCCAATTATCCAATTGAAATGTGACTGTACATTGATTTAATTCCTATAGTAGTACTTTCATAAAAAATCCTTTCTTTGAAACAACTTCTTATTCCCAGCCCATGGTTTATTATTGATCCTTCTCTATTGTAAATCCCTCGAGAATTTCTCCTCCTAATCTTGTAAACCTAGGATAATTTGATTTCCAAACGCTTCCCCTTTAACTATATACGTAATTTTGTATGACATGTGAATTGCATTTTAAAAATCCTCTCTCCAAGGACAAACTTCCCTATGTACATGATTCAAGTTACATCCATAAATGAATCAACAAACACGCTACCAGAACTACAACTACACTTCCGGGTTTCCTCTATTTTTTTCCAAATGCCTTCCCTTTATGCTGATATGGATAGGATGGATGCCTATTCTCACCACACCAGTTAGTAGGAGTGATCCCTAGAGGAAAATAAAAAAAAGGAGCTCCTTCAATATCCGGATTCTATCCTAACATCAATTTTCTATCAACACATGTTGGAATGTAGAGGAAATGCTATTTTTATTTACTATATGACAGTTCAACAATCTGATGAAAGGTAGTTTACACTTTATGATTTGAGCAAGCAATCAAGCTTGGGACCCAATTTCAAAGAATCTTATACTTCTCTCCATTCTTCTATGATATATCATTTTCAAAAGGAGAAGGAGGAAACTTTTGGGGAAAGTTGCCATTATTTTAAAGAGCTTCCCACCACTTCAAAGCTACTTCATAATACTTAAGTTATCAAAACTATGCATAGTATAATGAAGCGTCGGAGAAGAATCCATCCTCAAATTGCTTCTTTTGAAGGAAGAAAGAAATCATAGGAAATACATGTATGGATATTCCAGGAAGGAATTAGTTAAGGACGCAGTAATGGAATATAGGGGAAGGACTCTGCTCAGAATGTTCTAAAACAAAAGGAAAAAGTGGAAAGAAAATTTTGAGGAGGAAATAATACTCCAAGTAAATATTTTTAATATTCCGAGCTTTATTCCTCATCTTATACATTATTTCCTATACTCCATGATATAGTTCCATAAATATGCGCACATTTACCCTTAGCGAAGGACATTATGCTTGAGAGAAAAATTCTATACCGAGCTACATACTACGGAGACAAATGATACTGCAATTGGAACAAGTGAGGCAGTTCATAATTTGTACCCTTTGATTTATACAGACTCGATTTCCCTATTTTTATACACGCTTTTGAAGAAGAACTAAGCTATGAGAAAGGGCGCAATATATAGTTTCCTCATGGTACTTCTTCCTCGTTCCAACTTTTACTTACTTTTTTTTATCATATATTCCACGCTCCATGCATTTTTTTTATAGAAAGTAGAACTACTGCTCTCATAGATTTTCTTATGCACTTGAATGATATTTTTTACATAGCTATACACAGATTCCAAGTGAAGTCAATCCGATGAGTAAGTTTGGAGTATATTTCAATATTTTTTTTATTACTATTGAACATATACTCATAATATTTTCAGAGCAATTATTATTACTATATCGATTTTCGCTTTCATTTTTTTTTCTGGACATCTTTTCCCTGTAAAATATGAAATTACATTTCCGCTACATCTTCAAATCTTCCTTGCATCAGCAAATATGTATTTCTACCACATTCGGTCAATATTTCCATTGCATCCGTCAGTATAGATATGCTTTTGTTTGCATAGGTCAATACTATTTCCGTTGCATCTGCCCAAATTTCTCTGAAGGCTGAGGATTTTTAATTCAGAACACATATCTGCATATACTCTGCATGCGTTTGAGCTTGGTAAGAAATAAATGATTCTGTACTTGTTGATGTGCTGAGTGCTGAGCATTATATATAATATTATGTACTCCCACCACACACCAGGGGAAAATTTCACCTCACGCAGATTAGTATGCATGGAGTGAGGTAAAAGGGGAACTTTAAATAAGTTTAAACTTTTGTGAGAATCAAATTCTGGCTGGAGCTTATATACGCTCTCCGTTGAATATTTCATTAGAGAATTCTCATGTGGCTCACCGCGTCCATGATTGTCCATATACTTAACTATGAGCAAATAGTAATACCTACTTGTCATGGTAAACAAAAGAGAGAAGCCCTTGAACCTATACATATAAGCATGTGTTTATCTTTGTCTATATTGGAGTAATGGATTTAAAAGGCTAAAATTGCAAAACTTTTGGAATTCTATTATGAGATATTTCTAGTGAATATATTAAGAGCAAGCAGGCTACAGTAGAGCGAACATTATATAGGAATTATCTGGAGGAGAACTTTTCAAAAATATATGCATAAAATTCCAATGAGCCCCTCACCTTCAACTATAAGCAAGGGCTTTTCACACTCCTCCTTCTTTTGTGCATCTTTAATTAGTAGAAAGGTTTAGAGCAAAGCTTGAAGAGATGAGAAAGTTCTCAATGTTCAGTTGAAGCCGAGGTTTTTTCAAGGGAAACACTCCACACTCTACATAGCTAATTTAAATTTTTATTAAAATTAAACCACTCACCCTCTAAAGACTTGAAGGTTAGAGTTGACTCCCACAGGTATATTTCCCATAATATATGTATTTCTTCCTCATTTCCATTATGAAAAGTTTCCCCCAAAATATAATAAATTTCGTGAATTATTGTGAAACAAAGTATAAATTTCAAAATAATTACTACTTTACTATGTACAGGGACTTGCGTATTTCCCACTTTCTTTTGCTCTGCATGCAGTAGTACATAAACAACACAAAAAATATCCAAGTTTCCTTCAACGCTTCTTCCTCTTTTACAACTACAGGGAGAGAAAGTTTCTCTGTATTGGAGAAAGGAAGGCGGAAAATGAAGTGGGTAATGGATGAAAGGGAAAGGAGTGGAGAAAGTTAGGTTTAACGTAAAATTTATGTTAACTTTATCTTGGAGACATGCTTCCCTCGAAATGGTCTCTCTTAAGAGAGAAGTAACTATCTCAAAGGCTTTCCATGTCACTCCCATGCATTTCTATGTATATAATTCTATGACTCCGGCATGTACCCTCTCTCTTTATGCTTTGACCTTCTCATTCCTCACCTGAGTTTCCCTTTCTTCCCTCTATGCATTGTACTTTACCTAGGCCAGGGATTCCATGAATTGGAGTACTTATTATATTGCAGTGGGTATACACTGAATACGGGTACACTTAACAGTTATGCTAAAACTTTGCTAACAAAAAACTTGGAGGATTTCATTTATTTCAAGGCTTCATGTGCTGGGGTCAATGCAATGTATAGTGGTAGTTCCAACATTCTCAAGATATTTTCTCCAGCTGCAGAGCAGCTGGTGAGGGTAAAGGAATGCATTGAATCTGTCTCACCGTAAGGACTGAGCAAAGTGTCCTCATGCTTTTTCCTGTGCTGTGCCCAACTTATTATTATGGCTCTTATACTTATTGTGGCACACATTTTACGGGGCAAATGAGCAAAGTTTTCAATTCATATTGGAAGGAGAAAAAAATAAAAATCATGAAAGAATTTGCTTATTATGATGCATTTGAATCAGAGGTCCAATGCTTGAGAACCATGCAAATATTAAATGTCTCAGTTGTTGTGTTCTCTCTCAATTTATTCTTATACTATCAGTCCTGGCAACTCAAGTCAATATGTACCAGGTTAGAATGAGAGCAGTGCCAACTTACTTTTGACTTGTTCCAAAAAAAATGTAAAATGTATACACACACGAGTTCATTTGAAAGGTTCAGAGGCTCCTATCCCCTTATGTATACGAGCAAAGTTAAAGTATCAGTTGAGGACCATCTAATAATGTCTTTTCAGCCGCAATGGGAAAACCTGCTGGCTTTGTGCGAAAATGTGAGAAAGGGTAGCTCAAGCCTGTCTTCTAAGATATGGTTATTCCTCCCTTTCCAAAATACTATACACATTATCATGTCACTCTGGCTTTAAAATGTACGGCATACATACAGCTATATAGAGGATCTCTGCTGCTGAGTTGCATTCAAAATTAAAATGTTATTTTTCCCCATTATATATACACATGTCAATTCAATTGACACAAAAGTGAAATTTTCTCCCTCGAGATATGGTGAAAGCCATTGCACATTGGGGAAAGCCGGGAATTTCTATGAACACTCTCTCTCTCCTCACACTTTCTTTTCTTCGTTCCTGGGTAAATATTTTTACGCACACATTGAACATTTCCACACAATTCCTAGAATTCCTATTTTATTTTACGAACGTAATTTTAGTATCTCACTTGAAATGTATCCCCTCCCTTGACTACTACTCCTCTCACAAATTTAAATTCAATCCATGATCTTGATCTAGCTCTATACATATACACTCATAGCCAAATATTTTCACACTCATGACATAACCTTAAATAGGTTTTTAAATGACAGGCCATTCGGGTAAGAATGTGAATACTGAGAATGAATATAGAAATGTATACATACATTATAGCTAGATTGAAGGTACATGTCAAGCGTGATAAAATATTCCAAACTAAATTTCTTTGAAAAAGTCTCTGGACACAAAGTTTAGCTTGTCCTACAATGAAAGTACACATACATTTTAGTAGTACGTGCCTTATGCACATGCACATTAGTCATGATAAATGTATTTGTTTGAAGTGGATTCAAATTCAAGCCATCAGCAATTGTTATAATTGAGTAAGCCTTCACCTTCTCTCTGGGTTGAGAAGATTTGTGGGGTGGGTGTGTGTCTGTGTTAACATCTGTGTTTACTCTCTGTGTTTGTCTCATTTTAATTAGTAAATTATATATATAGAATCTCCCTTGTGAATTTTATTATGTCTCATTCCTCCCATAGAATGTCACAACCTTTGCCAATACTTGTATACTAATAATAGAGTAGCTATATTTGGAGAAAAGTCCCTAGTGTTCATCCCCACGCAATATGAATGAATATTTAATGGTGAAAGCATACATGGGAAAATTACTTAAATAAGTAATGACTTGTTTCCAAACCTTAATGGCCCTGTCATAACAAGGAATTTCCAAGTTGTGGCTGAAGTGTGTACGCACATGACATGACAGTAAATTCATTATAGTAGAGAGGAAATTGTACTAAAGTTACGTACTTAGACAACATAGTAACTTATAGGATACTGATAAAATAATGTTGTGAGCTACCTGTAGCACTTTACCCAAAGGAATTCAAGAAAAACTGGACTTTTGAGTTTTCACCAAAATACACACAGACCAGACAAATTACCATTAGAAATAATTATTGTTGTTGAACCACTGATGGCACATTTTCATGCTTATAGTATACAACTATACGCTATATATAGTGTATGTAACACTCTCAGAATACTAATACCATACTGTATTTTTTTCTTACAATATATACATATGTATATATTTATTTATATATGTACCCACATGCATTTAACATCATTATAAAGGAATATGAAGGAAAACTGGACCGAGGTAAGAACAGGAGGGAGGGCTGATTTATGGTAACAAAACAAGATTTGAACTGGGTTTATTAGCACATTTGTAGATAGTAGTGTTGACACTGGAAGGCGTTCCGTATGTTGAAATGTGTATAACGGTGCGGTGTGAGAGAGCAGTTAAAAAGCAAGATATAAAAAATATATGGGAAAAGACAGAGAGAGTAGGTCATTGGAGCGTGGGGGAATGGAGAAAATTAAAAAAATACATGGATGACCTTACAAAAACGAACAAACAAGACACTTTGGGGATTTTATGACTCCACTGAAAATTGCCATTTGGGAATAACGCAGTTTTCATCTCAAAATAGTTTTCCTGTCTTTACAGAAACACACACACAAATACAGATTTATTTCTTCACCGGATTCACCGTTTATACAGAGAAAGCTGGGGAAAAGCATAAAAATATTTGTATGTACATCTTGTTGACAGAATCATTTTGTGTGGACATGTTTCCATATAAAAATAAATAATAATAAATTCCATCAAAAGGTCTGGAAGATTCGAATAAGAATAAATGGTTAATTTCCTTCGAGATGAAATGGAATAGTAAAAATATAGGAGACTGGACTAGAGACGTGTATTTAGACAGCGAAGGTAAAGAAACTGTAGAAAGAGAAGCTGCGAAATCCCTAGGACAAGAGGATCATGGATGAGGGTATTTGTGTGCATAAAAGATATTACAATATGCCGTCCTTGAGCTGAGTGAAAGATTAAAGCTCAAGGTTAGGGTAATGCTTGGCTCTTCGGATTGTTTTAATGCTTATATTTTTCAAATGCTCCTGCTCTCATAGCGCAAATGTACACTAAAATGTTTACCTTTACGAGTTTGATATTTGAGTGTCAATATTCAGAGAATAGAAATATTTTTGTTATGATGACATATGGAATGGTAAGGTAAAATGGTTGGGGCATTATGTAAAAAGGGAATGTGTAGAGTGAATAACAATGCTAATGTCTTGTTGTTTTTGTAGTGCAGGGAAGTGTTCACGTGATGTTATGAATCACGCAATAAAACTGAATTTCTTTCCATCATCGAATTCCTACTTATGCTTTGCATATATTTTGCACATGTTTTCAACTCAGTAAATCTATGGTGGTTCTCTGAGCCGATGCAGATGGGTGAGAGGAAAAGTAAACTTGTGTGTGAAATTTTATCAATGTGCAGAAACTGGTAAATTTCCATATTGCGTAGGAATTTCATATGTAATTGAATATTATGAAAGTCGGGGCGGGAGTGGATTAGGAATGTTGTGAGAGATGCTTGGTGGTGGTAGCATGCGATAGAATAGAGCGCGTATGTTAAGAATTTAAGAACACAACGGAAAACTTTATTCTAGAAACGCAGAGAAAGAGAAGGCGTGCTTTGTGTGCTGGGGTTGCTGAGCGAGTGTTTTA
This sequence comes from Spatulosminthurus flaviceps, assembly GCA_034693705.1. Taxonomy (NCBI): domain Eukaryota; kingdom Metazoa; phylum Arthropoda; class Collembola; order Symphypleona; family Sminthuridae; genus Spatulosminthurus; species Spatulosminthurus flaviceps. Next base: position 21,002 of record JAQFXU010000874.1, read on the forward strand.
TGTCGACATAATCGTAATAATTGTAGTTAGTTTCTACCATAGTTAGTGCATTAATAGTGATTTTGATTGGTGGATACAATATGAAGTTGAATAATTTGTTGATAAACATTAAATTGAAGTAAACAAGTGTCGCACTAAGTAAGTAAGTTAGCTACGACAACACGTGCAAATATATTCGAATGTAGCGATCAAAGTTAAATCTAAGCTAAAAACACCTTAAGCATACTCAAGTCGACTTGAACAGTAATAATTAATAATTTGGAGAGGAGTTGTAGATGGAAAGGGACTTGAGAGTTAGATAAATCTAGGGTGTGGATTCCATAATGTGTTCACGCTTGTCAAAAAAGATGGAGGTAAACATTAGGCTTGGTTTTCCATTCAGAAGCTCCTTTCCCTTTGTTATGAGCTGGAGAATGAAAATTTATGGGGAGATCGAGGGGTATGGAATTGCTCGAAAATTGACCAAGCTCATAATCATGTGGTGATACATAATATCTAGAGGAGGGAAAGGCTTTAAATACGTTTGGGTGGGGCATTTCCTATATTAGCACATGAATAATTTCTAGCGTGGAATAATGCAATGGGAGAATTCAATTATTCTTCTGGACTTGCTATAATTTAATACTAATGTGATTCTTAATGGAATCTTTATTCGGATTTGTAGAGACTTGCTTTAACATTACCAGATTTTTTATTCTTGTATAAAAAATATTCATTCAACTTATATAGGAACTGTAATAATTGGTTGGAGGAATATTGAAGGCTAAAAATAATAAAATTGTAACATTAATAGTTAAAAAATGCAAGTTGGAGTATGTACATATTATTTTGATAATGTTTACGTCCTCAAATATTCTGTAAAATTTCTTCAATAATACAAATATGCAAAATTATACAAGATTTTTGTACAAATGAAACGGCCTAATCCATGTAGTCTGCTGCAAATTTTGATCTCTCTTCCATAATTCTGATGGATTTGACCCGGATTCTCACTGAATTACCCAATATCCTATGGGTGCGACCAACGTTCTTATCAATGTGACCAAAGTTCTGACTGATATTTTTGAAATTAGACACAATGCTGCCTCATTTTGGAGATGATCGAAATACAGACCGATGTCACCAAAATTTTGATCACCGCAACTGAAATATTTTCCGAGCAGGCCAAAAACATTTAATAATAAATAGCACAAAAATAGACCCAAAACGTGACAAAAATTCATCAAAAAATTTTCCCAAAAATTTTATTCAAAAAATTGACCAAACAATTTTATCAAAAAATTGACGAAACAGTTTTATCAAAAAATTGACGAAACAGTTTTATCAAAAAATTGACCACACAACTTTATCCCAAAAATTGACCACACAACTTTATCCCAAAAATTGACCAATGCCACCAAATTTGTACTCTCCTCAAAATGTTGACCGCTGTAGCTGAAACATCCATCACTGTGAATATGGCTGTACACACCAATTACTTACAATCCAAAAAAACAGTATACGAGATAATTTCAACTGCTAGAAAAAATGAAAAAATAATTCAAATAGCTGCTCCTTCAATATCAGTTGGTCCTAAAAATTTCAGTAAGCATATTCATTTACGCTCCCCTATGTTATCCTAAAACCCCCAGGGAAATTAAGCGGAACTCTCTTCATTCTTCCAAGTTAAAATTCACTGGGATTGGTTACGGAATCAAAGTTCACGTGGAGAAAAGAAGTGTTGAAGGAGCCCTGATTCCTCGAAACATTTGTATGGTCAGCTGACAAGGAGCTACAAAGACTTATTGGTAGAGGAGTAGGGGGATGAGAGATTTCCGTGATACTCTCCGACAGTTTGGTGTGGCTAAACTCCGTATAATTGGACATTGCTGACGTGCAAATGTGATTTAAAACTCTTACTTACTCCTGCCCCACTCCACAAAATATATACACAGATGAGAATAAGGGGAAAGTTCAGGGTAGAATAAGAAATCAGTACGTAGCATTTCCTATATATTCGGAAATATACACACGGACTTTCTTTCTTTCTGAGTAGTGGTCATATGGGCTTATTGCCAAGAGCTCTGAGACGGTGCTTGCATTATTCTCTGATATTTCCTCTTCACAAGATTTATTTTACTTTTTTCTTTTTCTCAGACCAAGAAAACATATGTGCGCAAGGCACGATGTCCATATAAGGTAGTTAAAGTAAAACAAATCCTCTTCCCCACTATGTATTTACTTTTTTTTCAAAGAGGAGGAGGAGGAGGAAATCCCCACAAGAAGTTCACGTCCTACAGCAAGCCCTTATTGCAATAAGAAAAACTCCCCAAATCCCATCTTTCCAACCAAGAGGTCAATTCCAGGATTTTTTTCTTGGACTTCCGTGACTTACCACGCTAGCCTTTCAACCACCGTCATAAGCTCTTCTTTGTCCCTTTCCCTCCTATTGTTACACACACACACGACTTTTCCCCACCAATACATTCATTCCCAAATATGCATATACAATATAGCATTATACTTGTACTCACATATACTCACCATGCTAATCCCCTACTATTGTTACTTTCCATGTTAAATCACTTCAAATAATTTTTTTTGATTCCTACTCTCACCCTATGGCACGTATACGTTCCTAGCTTCAACTCCGAATAATAATTCTTAGTCTAAGATTTTCAAGCAGAGAAAGTAACTTTCACTTATTTTTAACTTTTGAGAGCCTCGCTCAGTGGGTGTTTTTCTATTGCACGAAAATATTATTTTTTGAATAGCTTCTTGCGTGGAAGTATTTTTCCCTCTCTCTCTCTCCTTCTTGATTCCATTTAATTCTCATGTCTCCAACGAACCGTTGTAAATAGGAGGCATAGCCTATAATATTATAGTAGTATAATAAAGGGCTTCCTACTTGAATGGATGTTTACATAAAGTAGCATGTTTAAAAAAGCATTTTACCATGTTAAGGATTTATTAGATTAAAAGTATACAGTGAAATTATACATAAAGTGAAAGGAGTGAAAGTCCCCTATATTTGTACATACATTATCTACATATGTGTTTATTTCTCATTGCCATGGGTCGGCCGACAATTGCCTCATGCTACAATTAACCCTACACACTTACGCATGAATACTTGATGTAAACATTTACTTATGTGATGTGAAAGTACTATAAAGTTGGAAGGCATGTTATACATACACTTTGACAAATAACATCAAAGTTGAATCTACATGTAGCTCTATACATTTCTAAAGCATTCATGGCTACTGCTTGAGAATTGAGAATCCTTGGAGATATATGTGCGGAGAGAGAAAATTTAACAATGGGGAAGATTTTTCATGATGGGAATATGGATGGGGAAAGAGCAAACTCCTCTTGCTCTATTGTTATGGTAAGGAAGATGTTCCCATGTAGATACGTGAAGAAGTATTAGAAGTAAACGCTACATTTGGACAAAAGGAATGGAGAAGAAGGAGAGAGCGAGAATGTGGAAGAGTACATAATTCATCCAAATCCTATAAATGTGTACTTTTTCTCATTTCCTATAGTAAAGAGCTATATAAATAGCTATAGGGTTGGACCCTTTGAAGGCATTGTCTTTCATATGAATGAATGTTTGTCTGGAAACTCAAAGGAATTCTACCCTTGTCTGCTATTTAGTATGCTCGAGAAAATAAGAATGAGCTGAGTCAACATAATAATATGATGTGAAGTTGAAGTAAATAAATCCTTCATTACTTAAATTATTCCCTTTTACTTTACCAATATATATATATATTTTGAAGAGGAGGGAATTTGTATTTTGTGAAAGGGACAAATTTAATTGAAATAAAAGAAACTTACTTGAGTTCACTTAAGCGGAGTGTGGGCCAATGGAAAAGTACTTTCTCTTATACTTTCTCTTGACAAAATCTGTCTGCTTTTGTCCATTTATGGAAATTGTCCTCTTCCAGTTTTTAATTGTGAGAAGCTCATACAATAAAAGGCATTGTTTTTAACGACTATAGTCTCCCAGAGAAGATGGCACGGAGGAGGAGGATTGGCTCCATTGAAACTCACGTTAGTGGAATTGTGTCTGAGTGAGTGTCTCTAAAATGGTTGGAAAATATTCCAAGTGGGAAAAATCAGGTGAAATTTAATTAAAGTGAGGGGAGAGCTTTTTCCTTTTCTCTCTACCTCCTAAAATTTTAAAAATTCTCATAAATATTTGGCTCGTTCAGGGCTTTGTTTGAGACCCTTTTCCCTTTCATGTAAATTGAAAGGTTGCAAAATTTTTGACGGGAGGGAGGAAAACATTGAATTTTTCTCTTATTGCAAATGAAAGGGGGGATTTCCTTTGATTTTCAACAACTTCCAACTTTTTCCAACTCATGCATAGGGAAGTAGCTTTATATAGCTATGTACATATGGAAATTAGAGAGAGAATATTTTTTTTCTACAATATGAAATTTTTTCAGATTCCTTGGTAGGACACACGATTGTCAATGGGATTGTGCTGAGACTGACATTTTTTGCAGATGTTGCCCTCCGCATATGCATTCTCCCTCAATATTCAGCAGAGAGATTTGAGAGACAAGGCTAGGGAGCAGCTTGGGATTTGCTCAGGCAGAAACATACCTTCTACTTTATTTCCTATGGGAGGCTCTTCCTCCGCGTATAAATAAGCTTTGTTCAAATGGGAAAAGAAAGTTCTCTCCACAATAACTGCACTAATTTCAAGGGAAGAAAATCTCACAGATTTAATTGCACTCTCACATGTGCTCCACTTTCACCCACTACTAATTCCAAGGATAGAGATAAAAGTGGAATATGTAGGGTTGGTGGGCATAAACCTAGAAAAGGTTAAAATGGGGGCTTCCTTTCCACATATATAAATGTATGTATATAAATATATAGGGCCTTATTATGAGTGACTTTCACCTCAGGATAATTCCATATGTGGGGAAAGTCCCTCATCTCATACTCCTCTTTAGTTAAGATTAGGTAGAGAAATTATAACGGGGAGTAGTTAAAATTCCTTTCCTTTTGCTTCGAATTCCTTCAGCCCGCATTGGTCCTTTCACCAAGTCCTATATGAATTATCCTTTGGGGATAATAGCACAAGTTGTTCTCTTCAAGCCGTAAAACTTTCACTTCATTTCCCTGTAGGGAATATTACAACGATCTATAAAATTATTGTAAGTATAGCCAAGTAAAGGAAGCTTTTGGGTTATTTTGATAGAAATACATAGTAGCTATATTCCTGTACAAGTTGATGCGCAAAATTACTCCCGCTAAAAGCAATTAGTACTTTCTGATTACTTGTAATAATTAACAATGTTTTCTCTCTCCCCCTACCTCCACAATATTCTACAGTAATAGCCGCCTCCTCATAATTGACTGGAAAAAGGGTAATTATTATTTTCTTTCCTCCAGTATTTACTTTCTCCACTCTCCCTCCGGCCATTTCTTACCATTGTTGAGAGAAAGAACGTTTAAATAAATAAAGATTTTGATCATTGCCCCACAAAGTAAAAGCCTACTTTCTCCTTCGAAGATATATCGTAAATTCTCAATTTAAATGCAAACATTTGTTTCAACTGAAATTAAATGTATATTTCCCCCCATTGAGTAGTGCGTTTGGAGTGGTCTAGGAATTTTTATGGACTATATTTGAATACTGGGACACTTAAGTTCCACGCACTTTCTATATCCGGGGGCTTTAGAGTAGGATTAGGAGCATAGGAAGGAGCGTGATATATTACACTATCTGTAATATTAAGGAGGAGGTGGAGGAGGAGGAGGAGAAGGAGGAGATGGAGGAGGAAGACAAAGTGGAAGACGAACAGGAATAGAAGAATATCAAAGGAAATCAAATTAGATTAAGATTTATGATGGTCAAAGCCACGCATCCGTAAATACTCTCATTGTCCCTATATTTATGGTAGGAGGAAGTATACAAGGGAGTTTTAATACTACAAATGTACAGTCTCATTAAAATTTGCTTTATTATGAGCTGGATTAATTTCCTCACTTCCTCCCTACACACTTAGAAAATCCTAACCTTTAAATTTTTCAAGGGACTTCCCTTCCATTAAGGAGTCATCTAAAATCCTTTGAAACTTTCCCCAACGTGTTGGCTGGGATGGCTTGATAATAATGCTCTACCGCACCTTAACAAATAAGCTACTATTATTGTTTGCTTAGGATAATGTCATTATTCAAAAAAGGCTTTTATATTTGCTTCAGCATTTCCTAGTAAATGGGCCTTCATAATTTTATTATGTACATCTATTATAAATATGTAGAGTAAAGGCGGTAATGTATAAGTGAAGAAGCTATTTTCACACTTAGCTAAATACGCACTTTAAATTCCATTCTACGACAAAATACTATAAATACTGCCATCAATTTATCCCTGTACATTTTCCCTCCCTTTTACCTTATTATTATTATGGTTCCATGTAATTTGCGTATAGGAAGGATTTCCAATTGCGTATCAAGGATGACATAACCAATGAGATTGTACATAGTAGACGCGTAATAAGTATAGTAATTTTAGTGGGTCTCGTTCCTTCAAGTGTATTTCCGGGTTGAAGGTATACATGTATATGATTTTTTGAAGGGAATGGGAAAATAAAATAATTTCTTAAGGTTATAGTGTAGCTATGTTAGAACTGACAATGAGAATTAGAGACTGTGAGAGAGCACTTAAAAAAATCCAGGGAATAGAGCGAAAGTTGGTTGGACAACAAAAGCTTTTAATCAAGTTTTATTGGCAATGAACTAGATTGTTAAAAGGGTCTCGTGCTACATTTGCACGCAAGTTATCAGGGGGAGGAGGAGGAGGACGTTGTTCTGAAGAGCTTGCAAAAGTGTAGCTCTGTACGTATATTTCTATATAGATATATGTTATATACATACGTAGTAAAGTCTCTACCCGTTAACTTCTCAAGAATAAATTTCTTCATCTCAAGTTTATATATGGGAAATCCCAAGGGTGTAGAAGTAAATACAGTGTTGCTGGGAAACCCAAAAGATTTCAGTTACCGTTCCGTTGGGATTATTTCTAGTAGATCAATGGAAATGTCATTTGATTTGGAATGACTGAGTGAGTTTGGGAGTGAGGACGTGGTAAGTGGTAATGGAGAAAGCTTTCTTACTTCACTAGCTAAACTTTCTAATTAAATTCAGGAGAGATTTGAGTTTGATAGCTTATGGACATTGATTGTGTGTTTGATATAGGAGTTTCTCTCCCTTTCCTTCTTGGCTCTACTTGTACAGTATTTACATTAAATTGACACCAATAAAATCCTGGAAGTGAGTCTTCTTCGGAAACAAATGGTAAATTAGATTCCAATGATCCATCCCGAAGGTCAGCTACTCTTTGTATAGGAACATCACTCCAACTTGTTTGCACGTTTCGATCCCCTTAATCTTTTTCATTAATTGGAATGAGGCTTGGAAGGTTCGTAGAATTTAACTCGTAGAATTTTGTTATTGGCAAAATAGGATTTAATTTTAAACATGTATTTCTATACAGTCCATCAATTGTAGGGGATGGATCTGGCGTGGGTTTTTACAAATTTCCCATGTTTTTATCTCTCTGACTATATTAATTTACTATACGTGTATATGGAAAGTTTGGTTGATGGACGTTGGTGGAGAATTTACATGATTTTGTTATGAAGTTGGTCAATCAAATCATATGGGAATTGGGAAAGTTTTGAGGGAGGGAGAGTGAGGGAATTCAAAGTAGTATTGTCTGCTTGTAAAAATTCTTGTAGCTATTTGTAAATATTGTTATAATTTACTAGAAAATTCTGGAAATTTAAAACAATGGACATTTTTTTGCTTGACGTGCTCGGGTGCTCTTTTAGGTTTTGAAGGAAAATACTTGCTCTCATAAATTATTTGCTTTGTTCAAGTTTTCATTGTAACTGAATTGAAATAAAACATGGATTATTTCGCAAGTTAAGTATGCACATGCAGAGCCTTTTTGGGGCAATTTTGGCAGGGAGAGAGTAAGTTTTAGTGAATATATAGATTTTCTCTGCAAGGATTTTCAATGGACATGGAATTTCATGATTGATTGAATTTTTTAAGGTTGGGTAGTTTGGAGTGAGGGATAGAATACGGGTATTTTTTTGGTTATAAAAATCTCTTTTGTGAAGGAATAGGGACGTATAGGAATGGATGTCATTAAATAAACGCACGTATGGCACGAGTCTTGGAGATTAAATTCTCACTAGCAGAGAGACATCCGCATTTGCGGGGTGACTCGAAATGTAAGTATAGATTTCTGCTATATGCTGCGGGACCAATACCACTTGAATTCTTTGGGAAATGGTAAAGTCCCGTTTTTGTCTTACAATAATTAGTGGCGCATAGCTACAAATTAAGCGAGCGCTCTTTGAAGCGCTGGTACGTTTTTCTTTGTTTTTCTACACGATATAGGAACCACTTTGGACTCGTTTATATTTACATATAACGGATATATAGGCCAAGGACGACGAGGATTCTTTTCGAATTAGTTGAATATTGACTTTTCTCCAGTTACTCACAGTTTTCCGCTCCCACTGCATCCAAAATATATTGCATTTGAAAAATGCATCCTTTTCTGGTAAAGGTTTTCATGGCCGGGATTTTTTGTGTGCATGAAAAGCTCGTTTTTCACGAGTCAGTTTCCATCTATTTTGGCATCCCAAAAGGCAATACCATGAAAGAACTCATCAGAGTATCCCTACGTTAAATTGTGCAAGGATTCAAAGTAGGATTTCTATAGGTTCATCTGCATACTCTTGCATAGATTGGAGCTCCAGTTACGTTTGAGGTCTCCAAGGGTTAAGATGAGTTATGTTGGTTTCCATATGGACTGACTGTCTCCGTTAATTCAACATTTTATCATCCATCCACTACTTCCATTTTCTATTCCATTTTCCTCCCTTGAAAATAGGATAATGTCCTTCCAAGTTAATAATATGACCCTACCTAACATAATTCATTTTATCCGTGGCAGAATTCCTGGAAATCCCATTTCCTCTTCTAGAATTATTATTGTATTAAAATTGCAATATTGGAAACATATTGATTTTTCTTTAATGCTAATAAAAATCATAAACCAAGGGCTCTTTGTAGATTCCAAAAGAGCTTTTCCTTTTATCATGGAATTGCCTCTGGCATTTCAGCGTAATGGATTATATAGTAATGTAAGTACAAGTAAGCAAAAATGAAGGTAACATAGTACGTACATGGAGGGCGTATTTTATTACTCTGCGCAATATGTAAAAAATTTTAATGGAATTATTATTATGGGATTTTTGGGGAAAATTTGATGAACATTGAAAAAAATGAGTCAAAAATATATTGAGTTAGAGGAAACTTGACGTATGAGAAGAAGAAAAAAATTAGATTATTGAATTTGGTGCGTTTAAACTGATTGGGTAATTTATTGGCGGTGATGAGAAGGGTACGCATAAGGAATTCCTCGTAGCCCAACTATACTCTGACATATTTTCTTGACAAGGAAGGCTTGAAGTTCAGAAATGGGCTAACAGACGTAGTTGGAATAATTTATTGTGACGTAAACTATTGCTCCTCTCACCAGCAGCCTATAGCAGCTAATAATAGCAAGTAATGAGGGGTTTTTGTGTGGGAGTTGGAAATTTATTGCTCCTTGCTCCACAGTCCTCCCACAACTTTCTCTTGGAGAGTTGAGCTTGATAATGTTTGCTTTCCAATCCCTTCTCTCACAGAAACTCCCGGATTTATCTGAGGAGGTAGCATAGTAGTAGTTAGTAGCTAGGATAGGAGTAATCTCTCTGGTTCCATCTCTCCTCTTTACTCTCTTGCCAAAGTTTCCACACGATTCAAGAATTTTCACTTGATCGTTTTACTTCCCCCAAATCTCTTGAATGCCAGTTTATGTTATTACTCTGTAATCTTTACAATTCTCATCGGATTCCCGCAACTTAATCCAGCAATTTTTGGTTAAAGTATTTCAAGTTTTATATAAAGTTGTTATATATGAATTAGGGTAGTTTATTTGGGCTGACCACTTTTGAGGAAAAAACTACGAGTAGGCTTCCCTCTTATATCCTTTTTTTTTTTTTTTTTTTTTTTTTACTTTTTAACGTTTGTCCATTCTTTATTACTGTGAATTATTTGGATTTGTTATATGGGACTTTTCCATCAGCTGAGGTCCAAGTTTTTGACCTCATCCGGCGAAAAGTTCTAATCCATGGAATCGCATTGTTGAGTAGTGCTGGGAAAATTTGGATGTTTGCGAATGGGATTTAAACTTTTGCTACCATTATTTTGACCAATTTGACTCAAATCTTTACCTATACATTGGAAATTTGGGCGATGTCACCAAAATTTTGGCCTAAATTTTTACTGATACCAAACCAATTGTGGCCTATATTTTTTACCGCTACCACCACAATAATGGCCAAATTTGTAACTGCTACTAGCAAAATATTGACCCATGTTTTTTACCATACTACCAGCAAAAAAATGACCCCAGAACTTTTACTGCTACCATCAAAATATTGACCAAAATTTTACTGCAACCATCAAAATATTGACCAAAATTTTACTGCTATCATCAAAATATTGACCAAAATTTTACTGCTACCATCAAAATATTGACCCAAATTTTACTGCTACCATCAAAATATTGACCAAAATTTTACTGCTACCAGCAAAATAATGACCCCAAAATTTTTACTGCTACCATCAAAATATTGACCAAAATTTTAATGCTACCATCAAAACCTTGACCAAAATTTGTATCACTATGTAAGGCAATTATAGTAGTTTTACAGGGAATTATGATGGGTCAGGTCAGAGATGGGAAAATATGAGAGATAAACTCGGGAAAGATGCTTAGATGCTTTGATCAAGTCAAACTGGTAGACGGCTCGAGGAAGAGATAAGTGGTGAGAGCCAAAAATAAAGCGTTTGTATAGTCTGAGAGCTACCAGAAGACTTCTCGTTTATTGATTGCTCATCACAAAAATGATAGAGTGGATGGATTCATAAATCTCTTCACAAATACCACCAAACCACTGGCCCAGATTTGTACCCCAATTACCACAAACTTCACTGAAGCCATCAAAACTTGCCAATATACAAAATAAATTTTAACCTCTGCCCTCTAACTTTTACCCCGAATTATATTACGCCCACTCCCCAAAAACTTGACTCAGTCAATCAAATTTTCCTCCAGTACGAAATCAATTTTATCTCGATTTTCAATCTCATTGCAGTCCTGCATGACAAAAACAGCATCCAGATTTTGGACCAATATGCAACCAAAATCTTATACGAATATGACTGAATGTGACAAGTTAAAATTGATTTTTAAAGATCCACTAAAACTTAAAGCCATTCCACATTCATTTCAAAGAACATAATGAAATGCAAAAATATCAACCCTCATTTCCAACGGATATTTGGACGAAAATAGCTCTACCCATAGAAATAACATATTGACTCATTCATCCAAAGTTTTACAACTAATTTAACGTCTTTATCTTGCAAAAATGTTACTTCCCTTATTGATTCTGAGTAATACTATGTAAAAACTTGTCAACTATGTTACCAACAGAAGTTGCTCTATAGGCAGCTGCCCCATAGGGTAACCCACAGCAAAACGAGAAAATAGTTTAGAAAATTCAGACTTCTTTCACCTTTTGACGGCAACTTGACGCACAGTAAAAATTTTCTACCCTAGAAATTTCTTCCCAAGCAATTATCAACTTTCTCAGGTATAGCAAAAGTCATATAGGAAATACATGAAAGAAAACACGTGTCTGTGAACATTACACTTGGGATGGTTGTCAAATCCTCCTTGTTTCACCCTTTACCTTTGAAGTGGCAGTAATGGGATATCGCAAAGTCCTTTCCCTACACACTCAAGACTTAAAAGATTGGAAAACCAGGCTGTTACATTGGAGTTTGAAAATTGTCTTAAGAAATTGCTGGGCTTACTTAATTTGATGAAATTCATACATATTTATTAAATGTAAATATGTTGTGAGGGAAAGTCTCTTGAGAGAAGAGAAAAGTAAATGAATCACAATCAGCTTGGGTGCTTAAAATAGCGATAAAACTACACAACAGAGTATTATTGCCACTGTTAACAAATGTCCTCGCTTGTTGTTAGTGTCTACTCTTAAATTAATTAATGAAGAAAAAAATAATTTCTTGTTTATTAAAATGTTCCATGTTCATTAGAGCCATTAAATAAAGAGAGCTAATAGCATTAATCTATTCCTCCCAGACGAGCCCAACTGCTCACAATATTCCAGTCCAGCTAAGATAAATAAATAGTTCAGGAGTGAAATGTGTCTCTAAAATTAATTTCCCGTCATTACTCAATAGCTTGGAGTTTGGAGAATGTCTGGGTGAGCAGAGTGACTAATCCATCCCAGCTTTTCTACAGATCCTTAGCCTTGGACCATGTGGTCGCTTTGAAATTAATCACAACAAATTTCCTCTTTCCTCCTCACACTATAACATTCGTCCTACACTTGACGTCAATCCATAACAAGACTCGGTTTCCTTGGCCATTTCATCCGTTCCATAAAATAAGGAATGTTATAGGTTTGTACATGTATGTATAGTTTAAACAGGGATTTCATTTCATGGAAGTATTTACTACCAAGGAATGTGTCCAATATATAGCGGAGATGAGTTGAAGGGAAAGAAGCAGAAAGTTGAGATGAGATAAACTGGAGCATTTTTACAAGAATAAAGTTTGGGCTTACGGCAGGGTATAAGCTCTTGCGTAAACGTCAAATCTTACAGCTATAAATATAAATCCTATTTCAGTTTCTAATTTTACCAGGATTGAGTAAACACATGTGAAGTGTTTACTTAACATGGGTACATTTATTTGGTGCAGTTTTCAATATTGGAAAAATGGTGTGTATATTTTAGCTGGACGCTTTTTTAGCGCTAAATATAACATCTGGCTAAAATAGTAAAATGCTTGAGGTAGGTTAAAAATCCAGGGTCAGTGTTTTCCAAGGGGACTGCGAAGTGCAATGATGTTTTTTTTCGTTACTCACTAGAGCCAAGTCTTCATGGCTATGCTGAGTGAATTCTCGTTAATGATAGACAAATTTGTTGGCAAACCAAAAATCTTTCCTGTCCCAAAATTTTTTTTCAATAATTATATCTTTCGAATTTTGAAATTGTGCAAAAATCGTAAAAAAAACTTTGTAACTTGTAGATTTTCGGGATCAGGAACTTTTTTTATTTTGGGGGGTTCTAGCTCAAGAATTTCCCCATTTGAACGCATGTAAAAAAAAAAAAAGAAACTCGGAAGAGCGGTTTCTCCAAAAAAAATTATCGGCGTTTCCAAGGTAACGAAAATGTTAATGGTAAAAAATAGAGAAAAAATCCTTGTTCCAGTGTCAATGTCCATGTGGAAATACCCGGATATTACCCATTCATTTGGGGAGCACTAGATTGAGGAAGGGATTCTAAACGAGCTTATTAACTGGGTTTAGCCCAGAAATTAAGGAAGGGTTTAGTAGGTTTACTTACAATAAGCTAGAAGGGATTGAGAGTACGGTGTGGTGACATTTTCCCAACGTAGATTCAAATTAAACTCGGTGGGATTCCAATCTGGTGAGAATTATTAGACCGGATTAGAGTTAACATTAGGAATGAAGCTCAAATCTGTTGGTTGAAGAAAACTATATCACTGCACTGCGCTCCTCAAGCCTCAACTGTATAATATGTAGTGTAGTTGCAACTGGTAATAAAGATTTCTGAGCCGAATTCTTGCTCGGATATTATTATAGAGAGAAAATTGACTTGAATAAAATGATTTCTGAGTTTGGGGATTAAAATGAGAGCATCTGGTCGTAGCATTTCTCCGCATGCTTCTCTTCCATTATTGAATTTTGGAAAATTGTGCATTTCAAAATTTCATAAGAGCACGGAATGGATTACTGTAAATATAAAGGCAGGGTACATCGTCATTGGTTCAATGGTTTTTGTATGGAAAATCCGGCTTAATAAAGTTCGTGTGGGAATTCTCCCTCAACTTTTTCAATCTTGAATGGATATTTTACTCATATGAGAAATTCCATGGAAATTCTTTTAAAAGTTATAGAAACATTTAAAGTGCCAGAGGAATATATACATATATATGAAATCTTTGAGTGAGAATCTCACTCAGAAGATTTCCTCACAATTACAATGCATGAAAAATCATTAGTTTTTCAAGATGTGTTGCTCTCAGAGCGAGAGAGAGAGAGGAAGATTTTTCAGGGCAGCGTTAGCACCCTTGAAGGATTTTCTCTTCCTCTACGTCCCTTTTACCCTTTTTTATACGAACCCGATTACCTCAGATGAATGGTCGAATTTTAATTAAATGGCCAAATCCTCCAATACGATTACTTACACTTGAACATATGGACTGAGATCAGTTTTGATGGGAATACATACGAACCACGTTAGAACGACTCTCAAAAGGAAGTCCTACTATACCATAAGCATTGTACCTCCTCATTTCCCACATAAACTCATGTAAAAAGGTATTCCAGCCATCCGTTATAGCCACTAAAAAAACTTACAAAGACTTTTCACACTCTAGCTTGGAATCATTCTCCTTGAAATTTTTTCAAAATTCCCAGAGTAATTTCTAATAAAAAGACCCTTGAAAGTAAAGGCCTATAGCTACTAAAATTCTTGTACGTCCAATTCTAACCCTTTATGACAACAATTTGAGCAAAGACATAGAGAAAAATTAGTTACCTACAACAAATTAAAACACAGGCCGGGCGAACACAAATTACACTTTTGAACCTGAACGGCACCCTTCTGTGACAGCCATAAATAATCGCGAAGCCATGTTTTTTTTCAGCCCACATTTGATTAGTGCTCTCAACCTTGGAACCATTACTAGTGCCATAGCCATTTCAAGAATCTTTTTTACAATTTATGACTCAACTTTAGAAAAAAAATGAATTTTTAATGGAACCATGTACAAATTCCTCCCGCTGCTAATACTTCACCATACATACCATTCCGGATAAGGATGAATGACAATTTTGATTTTTGCTCTGAAAAAAAAATTCATCTCTCGGATAATGATGACAGGCAGGATGGAAATCGGCCTAATAAACTTTCATTACCACGACTGACTCAGACCTTATGAGGAAAGATTTGTCCGAGGACTCCTCACAATTCCTTTTCATTTCCTTTCCCCTTCCTTATAGATTTATCAATAATGTAGACATTGGTTCTCTTGCTTCTTATGAACATTTTTATGCTCTTGGGGTCTACATCTGGAGGTTATCACACCGGTGGTGGTTATAACTATAGGCTAGGTAATTTTACCACGTACACTTTCTCCCAGAAAAGCCAAAACAACAAGTAAGTTTTACCGGTTGATCCTATAAACTTTGCCACATCCAAATATTTTGCGGTTGGTTGTACCAATACATACATAATAAGAGGGAAAGGATATTGACGTAGCTATAGTAAGTACAGGAACAATTTACCAAGCACAGGTACCCTAAAATTTTATTACGATAAGAGGAAATGCTCACATGACATTATCTTTGGGACTCCTCGTATTATGACAATGTCAATGTGAGTATAGAGCGGTCAGACTCAACAAGCTTTTTCTTCCTTCCAAAAGGGGACTTTTGACTCATTCTCTAGTTTCCTCTTCCTACAATAAAGTATAATGTAAAATGATTTCTTCCTCCAAAAGTGTGTACATAAAAGCTAAAATGTAGTTAAGATTTTTTTGAGGTGGTAGTATTTACTATAGTTGAACCAATGGAAAAAACTTTTACAAGCATTTTTCTCTCATGACTTAATGACTCTGGAAGCAAGAGCTTGGGCTGGTGGTGTAGGCTCGTAAATAGATGAGATACCCACCCAAGGTTCCCGCTTCTCATAAATCCTCTTTACGACAAGAACCTATATACACATAAGAGGGACATGAATAAATACCTGCCACCCTGTAGTAATAGTAGTATCCATTTACACTGATTTTCCTCCCACTACCATGCTCAGATTGAGTTCCTCTATACATGACGCTTCAACCAAAATGAATGCACATACAAAGACTTAGAGTACACCTAAGTTAAGGAGCTAATGTTCTAGGTCTAAATGTAATGGGTTTGGAACGGAAGCTCTAACAGGAGGAACAGGTACATGGAGACGGATATCCTCGAAAAGAACTCTACTACTTTCATCAAAGCCTTTTCAATGGTAACGTTATAGGCGTTTTCGTGTCAAAGTCCTTTCTATAATGTCAATATGAATTTCTACATGAGTATAGGAACTCCTCTACTCTCAACTATAGTAAACTTTTTTCATGAAGCTTATAAATCCTGGGTAGTAAAAGAAAGGCATGAGAAAATTCACAAGAAAAATGAGAATCATCATGTCATTTCAAGCTTGAGTTTCCAGGGAAAGTTTTTATGCACAATGTTTTTTTTTACAGAAATTTTTTCACACTAATTTCCACTATTTTTGGTATACATTTTTTAGACCCAACTTTTTTCAATTTTTAGGGAGATTTTGAGGGATTGATCCAACGATTGAGCTAAAATACTAAATTGTGAGCAAAATTTTTCTCACCTTAGCCGAAATTTCCCTACAAAATGTGGCTATCAAGTCCAGATTAATTTGTTGAGATTATTGAAAGGTGGGACGTTAATTTAGGGAAGGTCTGAAATAAAACGTACTTCAAATTACAACTGTTTCTAAAAAGTACCATTATTTTGGGAGGAAAATGGATTTTTAATACTTAAAAAAAATACAATAAATATATGATAATTATAAAAAAACGGACACGATTTCATGTAAAAGTTTTTTTTGTTAATGTAAAACCATTTCTCTCTCCCCCACGGTTTACTGTCACGATAACATTCAGTAATAGGGAAAGCGTTGGGACAGAAATGTTGTCGTCCGGGAAAGTTTTCTCTTCGAGTGTGTGCAAGCTAAAAATAAATGGTGAAAGTTGGAGAAAATGTATAGGGGAAGGATAAGGGACGAGTGTAAACTCTTTATTCCCTTGGTAAATGATGTCTGAATCCGAAAGTAGTTTTTGAGTGGAAAAATGGAGGAAAAAAGGAAACTATGATTTTAGGAAAATCCTCTCCTCTCCTCCTCCCCTTTTCTTAGAGTACATACATTGAGTTGGGAAGTACAAAGGAATGACATACTATGACAGAATAAACTGAAGGAAACAAAGATGTTATTGATTTGTGGTCAGGGAAAGTTCCTCAGATGGCAATAGATTTTCCTTTAAAGAAGTTACTCATGACAGTAGCTAAATCATATATGTCTCCTGCATTAGGTGAAAAGTTGGCAGATACACATACAGTAAAACCTCGATATAGTCACATCGCAAGGGACTGAGCAAAAAACATGGCTATAAAGAGTTTTGACTACTGA
>JAQFXU010000875.1:0-38358 GCA_034693705.1 Spatulosminthurus flaviceps
GTGGCTCCATGAATGTTTTATTCTGGCACGCTCCGTGCCAGTGAAGTTTTTCGAGCAAAAAGGGCCCTGCCAGTGTGGGCACTGGCACTGTTCAAAACGTGCCAGTGTTCAGCCACTGGCATTGTAGAACACTAGTGAGAAGAGAGAAAGGGAGGAGTGAGTGGAGCGGAAAATGTTGGTACAAGAGAGAGAGAGAGAAAAAGATTTGGTTTCATTTTGAAATTGAAAGGTCATTAAGTTGATGAGCTGTATTGGTGGTTGGGATTGGAAGGGAGATGAGGAGGAGGGAGATGTTCCTCTCGTTTCGTCTCGTGTATATGTAGTACGTGGAGACGAGAGAGTGCTCTCGTGGTTAAGTAAATAAATTGGAGGAAAAGGGAAAAGCTTCATGAGCGGAAATTATTTTCAATAAAGTATAGGATAGGAATATCATTTGAGATGTGTAAATCAGTTTCACATCGCTTCTCACTTTGTATGCTCGAGTTTACAAACAACGAGACTCGGATGTTTTAACTCATTCAGTGTGTGAAGGGAACATTAATATTGGAAAGGATCTTTTTGGTGGAGTCGCGTGTGCGCGCTTTTCTACGTACTCTTTAGATTTCCCGCTTTATTAAATTTCCTCATAAATCCGCTCCCAGGCTTTATGAAGAAGTTCCTGTGTGCTAGATCCCTCGGAGAGAGCTTCATATAATATAGTGTACATGGGATGAGTAATGCTTATCCCTGATTTCTTTGTAGGAAAATATATTAGAGGAAAAAGGAGTTGAAACATTTTCTGACTCCTCAACCACTACTACATACTACTATAAAGGAGCAAAGTGGATAAATGCAAGGTTATCCGGGAGGATATGAGGGAAATTTGCAATAATTGGAATTTATTTCCGAATCCTTTTCTTCCTCCAAGCAGAGTCATGCTCTTTGTTTACGACACCCAAAGTTATACGCTTGGTTTGGATATAAAAGTTGGGTGAAAGTTCCGTACGTGCGTGTTTAATTCCTCTATATGTACTATGTATGTGTTGAGGAATAAGGGAGAGTGGGACTTCATTGGATGTGGATTTTGACGGAGCATGAGGATGAAACTTTGCATTTTCACTCAACCGTTCCGTTCCATTACTTGAGCAAAGGAAAGGACGGGAGAGCTGGTCGTTGCTCATTCAATGTTCAATGTGGTCCGTGCATGCATCCGTTCCACATCTAACTCAATAGCTTTCTCTCTCTCTCTCTCTCTCTCTCTCTCTCTCTCTCTCTTTGGCTAAACCTCACTCAACCAGTCAAGAGTAAAGAAGGAAAGATCGAGAGACAAGACTCGGGATATTTAAACAGATGGAAAATGTTTTTTTATATTCCTTCAAAATTCACTCCTTCCTTCTCTTTCATATCTCAATCAAAGGGATTCCTCTTCATTTAAAAGCGTCTCTCCAAATCAAAGGCCATTGTCCTCACAAATATCCATTTAGTAAATTTAATACTACTCATCCCTTTTTTATCAACTTATGCCCTTACTGATTCTTTTTTATGCCCTTACTCATTCTAAGTTCTATCTTTGCCAAACACTCTATCAACATGAGCTAGTGCCAGGATGAGTCTTAAATAACCGGAAAATACTAAATTTGTATGCTGGGATGAGGAGCAGGTGATGTACAAGCGTCCCTAGATACTTCATCCCTGGAAAACCTAAAAGGATTCAATGAATTTCCCAAGACAGAAGTGTGCTAAGTACTTTCACTATGAAACTCTTTTTTATTCCCCTTATTAATTTTCATTATTGGGAAGAAAGATTCCTCGTGTCCCTCCAAAGAGTAGACAGATTCGAGTCAATGGGAGCCGTTCCGAGAGCATCAAGCTCGTTCTGAAGACAGAATGTACGTGATGGAAGAGGAAAAAGCTCAAGTAATGACACTCTGGTTTATTTCGTAAGAGAAATTTGTAGGATTGGAGGAAATTTAATGTGTAGATAGAGGGTCGTAGGTTTTGGGAAATTATTCTCACTGAAATTTATTGAGGTGAAGAAGGACTATAGAGGAGCGAAGGATTGAGCTACTTACTTTTTGGTGTAGCCTGGAGAAGGAGCGGAGTATATTTCCTAATCGAAACTCTACTAATTCCCTTTCTCCCACGCACAATCAGCAAGCTGCTGTTGAGGCAGTGGAGAGAGAGAGAGAGAGAGAGAGTGTGTGTGTGTGTGTGTGTGATGTGTGCGCAAGGGGCTAGCAGTATCTACACGCACGCAGAAACTCCACGTTAATAAATTTTCCAAATTAGAGGATTGGAGAGTGGGAATGAGGTAAGCTGCTCCTGCTTATTCTATCTCCTCATTTCTTTATTCTCTCTTTTACACCATACCCGACCACTAATAAAACAAGCACAATTAAAATTTGCTCCCTTCTCCCCAAAACATTTCCAATGAAATCTGTCCTCACCAATTCCAGCTGGCTTCATAATTACTAAAGCCAACCTGGAATCTCAGACTCTTTCAAGTAATATTATTAATGTCATCTTCGTAATAATTAGGATTAGAATTAGTAAGGAACCTGGAAGGAGTGTTGAACTAGCCCACACCTCTCACTCCAACTTCTACCAGTTCTCAAGTCCTGAGTCACATATTTAGACTAATTATTGTAAGTCCCTATCACCGGAAGCAAGGACAAATTCAAATGAATCATCGCGACTAATTCCTTATCGCTCCCACTCTCAACCAACTTCAACTCATAAAGGAGAAATAGTTCCATGATCAATATTTGGCAGGAAGGAGGCTCCTTGTAGCACTCCTCTCTCTCTCTCTCTCTTCTCCGCAAGCGGAATAATTCCCTTCTTCTCTCTCCTTTCACTCAGTCCACTTTTCCCTTCCAGTCCCTGCCCTGGAAAACTGTCTTGATCCTTCATTTGAGCAGAGTAAATTGGAATGCAAGTGTAAACGTGGGATTCCATAGGGCCGGAAAGTCCGTAATTTTCTAATTTACTACCAACATTGAAATATTATATCTTTCCCCAGTGTAGCTCTTCTCAGCTGGTTATTTGGTTATAATTTATAATAATTAGCTCCACTATGAGGGAGGCCGATACTAAAAGTGCGCAGGTTTATGAGAATTGTTCGTACTATTCCACCAAGTATAATTCCCAAAGAATCCCGCTATGTATTTCCAGTTATGATTTTTTCATTAAGTTTATAGGAATGCATTCCTTCGTGAAAATTCATTTCTGTATTCTGACTCTCCGAGTGTTATGAGACGGAAGTTGGGCTGAGTGCTAGGTTGAAGGAGGAGGACGACAGATAAATATACAATATAGGATTTTGTGTAATGAGAATTTCTCTTGTCGTTCAAGTTGCAAGTAAAACAAGAACCTTTTCTATTTCATCCACTACCGTTGACCGTCTCCTTCACTTTTCATTGTGTTTTCAAGCCTATATAAGAGCTATACTTTTGTCTACTTGAGCTTTTTTACTACAGGATGATGATGATGATGGGAACGGGAGACAAGAGAAGCTCCACTTCCAGAAACTTCACAACTGTTGTTTGCATTAGTGATTTCTTCAAGCCAGAGCTATTTCTTTTTCCTCCTTCCATGCATAGCCTCCTCCTCCCCTGTAGACAAATATCTACTTTGAAAAGGAGAGCATTCTTTTTTCTCACACATTCTTCCATTTTCTCGTCTATATAGATAACCCAGAGAGCTAAAACAATTGTTTAGCTTCCCTCCCTCCCTCCTAGTATTTATTGATTTCCCATATTTTTGTTTCCATATAACATTGTGGGAAAAGCTTTTTCTTTATTTTAGAAATTCGCTCAAGAGCCCTCCCGCCACGACGTATATGCTCAACAAGCGTCCAATGAATCTCAATTATTGAGCAAAGGAAAGTTCCAATCACAATTTACTAAAATGGTACACACTCTTTTCCATCATCCTTTGAGGACAGAATAGATCTTTGTCATGTCCTTTTCTGCTCAGCTTTTGTTAAATCAAAGTAATATTGGAGGGAATGTAATTCCGTTAGTCATTTTGCTCAAGAAGGCCGGTGAGGGTTGAAGGGTTCGTACCTGAGGAAAAGGCAGAGACCCGTTCAAATGTTAATTTGGGATCCTGGGATTTGTGGAAATAAAGTTGGGGGCTGGAAATGAAGTCCTGTCGTCTGTAGAGTGTGAGAAAAAAGTCCTTGTGGAGTATTAACATAGATTTTCACTCTCATTTTATTTACAGAGTTCATGTTTACACGGTAATTCCCGTTTGTAAGGGCCACACATGCTCATGTGTGTATTATGAGGATGAGAACATGTTGAATAAATATGTTTCCCCAGCCAGCTCTTTATCTCTGCATAACCATCCGACACATGTGTCCACATTATCTCTATGTATTCAACATTACCCACACATACAATGGTATAAGTAAATGAAAGGAGTGAAAAGAAGGAAAACTCAGACTCTATACACTTGGAAGCTTTTGCGGCTCTTTTCCTCCACAGGATAGAAAATCCTATCCTTAATTCACATTTTCTCTCTCTCTCTTCCAACAAAATTCCCTTCTCTATAATATTTACCAACTTTTTCCCTCTCTTTATATGATTTCTTTATTAGGTTGGACTGGCCATCTTTTAAAGTTTCTACTATTTTACTATTTGGAATCCGTAGGAATTTCTTTGAACTTTACCAATCAATGAAGGAGGGTCAAAAGGGGCCGAGGATTGGAGAAGGGAATCCCTGAATAAATTTGAGTCTGCTGATCGGAATGTGAGCTTTAAATTGGAAGATGCTATTATTTTTACACTAGAGTAATTTCCACAGAGTATGTACATATATTGTATGTATGTGCATGTGTATGAGATGGAAATTCATCATGAATCCCAATTTCCGGAGAGACTGGATTGAGGAGAGAGAGAGAGAGAGAGAGAGAGTAAAATAAAAGATAAGGGATGGCTCAGTAATGGACGTAGAATTGGAGGAGAACACGAACCTGTTGTGAATGACTTGGCTGACAAAATAACAACTGGGAGATGAGAGGAGAGGATGAGAAATGTATGTTAAAGTGCCTCCTGTTGTTTCTTCATTGTGTCGACCTCATTACTTTCACGCAGGCATCAGACCATATAATAGCCATGAATGCAAAGTATTTGCTCCTCATCCCTCCTTCTCCTCCATGTGAAAAGAGCGGGATAGCTGAAGCAACACATGAACAAGGGCGAATAATCAAAATGAAGGAGGCAAAGGATTTACAAACCATCCTCATGTCTTCCCTTCCTTCTTCATACGGAGCAAGAAAAAAGCAAAAAAAAAAAAAAAATAAACGGGAAATAACGACTATTTTTTCCCTTTCTCTTTTGAATCTTGGATGCATAAGAAGCCTGGAGAGGAAGGAGAAAAATGAAGGAGGGAAGATAAACATGTACAATGCGAGAGCATACTATTATGATGATGAATACGCGGATCATGAGTGCCCATCAATTCCTATCCACGAGTTCTCTCTCTCTCTCTCTCTCTCTATCTCTACATATGCGTGTGTATATATGCGGGAGGAATAATCATGTCAAGTGAACTGGGAAGAAACCTACTCAATGTAAATGACAAAGACAAACATTGCTCAAAACAAGAACAAGAATCGCGAGAATGCTTTTTTCACCCAGCCTTTCTCTCTCTCTCTCTCTCTCTCTTACTTATCAGCCTCAAGGCAATTTATTTCTCAATATTCCTTTCACTAAAAATCCACTCTCCCTCCCATTTCTTGATCAGGGAATCTTGAACCTTCCTTGGTCTTCCCTTCCCTAAATATTTCATTCCTCATAATATCCTCTTTTATTCATTTCCTCATCTAAAGTCTTCCCAGGTATGTAACATTTTCATTGGAGCCAAGTTATACTCAATGGGAAGGACGCAGTTATTCATGTTGAACAAAAATTCACAAGGAAAATCTTGTATCCGAATTGGAGAAGATCCAATGAAACATTCTGACTGCATCTCAATTCTCCGCCAATTAGAAAAAATATGCTCATTTTTCCCTTGAAGATCCCAAAGATCCAGAGAGACATTCTACAATACTGTGGAAGAATCAAAAAGTAATAAGAGCCCAGAAATGTATTTTAAATTGAAAATTGACGAGGGATAAGAATAGGAGAGGAATATCCTGGAATTTTTTACAACTCAATCCATGAGAGGAGGTCTAAAGTTTGGGAGGAAGTGGAGGAGGTGAATGATGCATAGGAGGAGCATTTTACTCCTTAACTAAACATGAGCGTAAAGAGGATTTAGAATTCCCTCAAGAACTATTTCCCTGAGAATATAGAGCTCTGACTCCTCTCGAGTCTGATAGGACTAAAAGTTGGTTTTGTTCGAGAGGAAATGGCATTTGAAAATTCAGGAACATAAGAAACAGACGGTTCATGGATTACTCCCGTCTCATTCCATTCCTAATGAGCCATTTAAAAAGAATAAAAGTAGAGGAGAGAGAGAGAGAGAGAGAGAGAGAGCTGGGAAGTCCGTGCTAAGAGACTTGTCTCCGATCCAGTATTTTATGGTACACCCAATGATAATTGTTATTGCTTGAGCTTTTGATGCTTATTTAAGCATGTATTACTTGCACTTGGTGGACCAAATCATCATCATCCCACATCACATTACTTAGCCAACTCTACTATACAGCCCTATCGTCATCAGCCCAATCCAAATCACTCTCTCCAAACATTTGTCAACAGCCCACGTCATCATTGTCATCCTAGGAGCTCTCATACATCTATTTATTTGGAAATACCTTTTTCCTCTCCCATTTCAACCTCATTCTCCTCCAAGTAAACAACTTTCCTTCATAGTTACTACTACTCCTACTACAACATCTTTAAGTCAGGAGGAGGACTTAGGAATCCAGCATTTAACTGAAACTGACAATGAGCTCAAATAAAAGCCTGGAAGGGAAGCAGTTGGATTTTGGCCAACATGCACATTTTTCCATTTGATTTGATTATACAACAAGGGAAATTTGGACTCAAACGGATTTTTTCATCATAATTTCTTGTCAATTAATTTGATTCTTTTGTCAATTCCCTTTTTAAGCATGTTATTATTTCTGAGTGGGTAAATGTCCAATTTTTACTCATTGTAGCGTTCGGGTTTCTCCTATGTTTACACACACGTGTCATGTAATTAGTGGAGATTTTTTTCCTGGAAATTCCTCCGTCTAACACTGTGCATATCCACATAGTATAGTCCTGTCCTTCTCGCTCTGTTCACTCTTGAACATATGGCTAAAAGTTACAGGAAAAATCCTACTTTTTACTGATGAAGTCACTTATTGGGTATTCCTTCACATATTTCTAAAGTGCATTTTGAACATTTTCTAGCATGATTTTATAGCATATTATATTACTTTTAGTGGAGGAGAATTTAAGCATTTGAGCTTGGGATTTATGAAAATCATAACTTGAGTTAATAGGAAAGTTAATAGTTGAGGCCATACTAATACTATTATACCGTAGAAAAATGTAACTTAGTCAGAATAGACTTGCTTCATTATTCACGTTTCTACCGGAAACGTAAAAACCAAGTTATGTGCACCCAGATACCTCATGTATGGAGAATTTTCCAGAGAAATACCAACTTTACCAACATCATTATAAAAACTTTAGTCATGAAAATAAAAACGGGGGAAGGTTTGAGCTCTGGAGAGAGCCTCGATTCATGGGATATGTTTTCGATTTATGCCTTTTTATTTAGAATTTTCTACTTGTAAAGTAAGGACATATGGGTTGTTAATTAACATAGGGTTCTTTTTCTTAACAGTATTTTCTTCACATCCTGTAAAAAGAATCCAATTGCTCAGTGTTTTTAATTACATTATTGTTTTTTTTTATTATTATTCATACATTCTCCAATGTGACGATCCGGAGAATTTTTCTCTTTGAACAAAAACTTTGAGGCTTGCAAATAAATATAATTAATTCCCAAAGATAGTACTATATAGAAACTATAATAATTAAAACCGGTATGACCTTTAGTGCAAATGAATGGAAATATTTGGACTTAATTTGGAATTTCATTCCAAAGACTTGTAATATTGTATGTATATTCTGCTTTCTCCAATTCCTTTTTATATGAGTTTTTACTTTGCAAGCTTGAACCTATCTGGGTAGGAATTCCTCTTGACAAGTACTTAATCTGGTCGGGGATTAATAGAAGGAAGTGGTAGATACGAGTTGTATATCTAGCACTTGGTCGTACGTATCATACGACCAAAGAGATGGGAGTGGGAAGGAGCATTTAACGCATGTTTGTTTATACTAAGGTTAGTGGGAAATGCGTATCCTTGATTTACCTGTACTATTGAAAGAGTTAGGGCAGGAAGGAAATGTCACCTGTGAGGGGCCAAAGTTTTGGTTAGTGATTGAATGGCGTGGACATATACGAGCCTAATGGTAAGAAAGGAAGGAGTTCATGTTAACAAATGGAAGGTAGTAGTAATGGATATGTGTCACTCGGTGTTTAACATGCAACAAATGATTAAAAACTTGTTGAATTTTCAATGCAAGAAAAGGCCTGCAATGTGAACGGAGGAGTGAGAGCTGCAAATAATAAGGGAAATACGATGGACGAGGTTGATAGTGTAAATAGAGAGAGAGAGAGAGAGAGAGAGAGAGGTTAGCTTGCCACATGGAAATCTATGTGAGAAATATCCCAGCGTAGGTATATAATATGAAGGTACACGGACATATAGGTATAGCCCTCCGCTCTTCCCCTCTGCTCGTGATTTATTACAAAGAGCACTCATTCATGGAGACTTATCGATCTTGCACACGCCCTAAAGTCTCAATACTTCTCTTTCTCTTCCTCCACTCTCCGAGCTACTACTAACACACTCAACTAAATTCCCATATTCTTGATAGATTTTTATCCCTAAACTCCATGTTCGACTCGTGTCTCCTCCCTCCTTTCTCTCCAACCACCACAATCAATTCCACTTCTTCAGCATTTTCCTCTACAAGAATCCTAAGTGGCAATCACTCCTTCAAATTAAACCCGTCTTCCTATATCCATTGTGGTCTCTCTTCTCCACGCTTCCACCTTCGTCAT
Organism: Spatulosminthurus flaviceps; assembly: GCA_034693705.1. Taxonomy (NCBI): domain Eukaryota; kingdom Metazoa; phylum Arthropoda; class Collembola; order Symphypleona; family Sminthuridae; genus Spatulosminthurus; species Spatulosminthurus flaviceps. The sequence continues at coordinate 9,055 of JAQFXU010000875.1, forward strand.
TTTCCCCCCACACATACAAAAATTCACAACTTTCACATTTGTTTTCCTCTTTGAGCTCTTCTCCTCCTTGCTTCCATACAATCTGAGCCACCTTCTCAAATGCATTAATTTAAAAGCTTTTCTTTCTCCATCCTCCATCCTTATCTCCATAAACAAACTTACTTTTTGTTGTTTTTACATCCTCCATTCTCTCCCACTACAGCTTTTTCTTCCCTTTAATCGTCCTGTACGGAGAGCTCCTCTCTATTTTCCCACCTCCTTACAACATTCTACCAATTATCTGGCATTCATACTTTATTTTTTATTCTGTAGGTGCTCCTCCATTGAGCCATAGCAGATGGCTATTGTTGCTCTGCATAGATTTCAAAATTTTATTCAAATCATGCTGTAATGAAAGTTGGACTATTCACTTTTATTTTGTTCCTATTATGGAGTAAAACTTTTCTAGAGTTCACTATTAAACTAACTACTCAAAGGATGTTTGTTTGATGGGATTTGGCGTGAAGGAAGCATATGTGTGACTTGCCGTCTGAATATGATGAGGGGAGAAGCCATTCCTTTGCTAATAAGCGTAATTGTGAGAAGTTCTGGGTGAAGATGAGCTGGGCTCAAACTTGGGAAGAATGGATGAGAGAAAAGGCATGTGAGAATGTTTGGATGTTGGGATTATTGTTGGGTGCGCACGGCGTGAAAGGAAAACATAGTGGATGCTTTTGTAATTATGTGCTGAAGGAAAAGGGATTCGTTTGCGTACACATGTTGAACTTCCACTCATGTGTGTGCTGGACTGGAGAGCTGAGCGAGAGAGGCTTGTAATTGCAAAGGTGATTTTCCGATTGGTGGAAAGTTGGGGGGAAAACTTTACCTTGTGGTCAGCAAAAGAAAGAAAAGTGAAGAAATTTACCAAGGAAATGACCAAAGTGCGTACATGACGGGTAAATGAAAAGGACAATTGGACTCACCGTTATAGTGAGGAGAAAACTTTCCCACGACTCTTACTTTCCAGAATCAAGGGAAATGAAATGGAGGAAGCTCTCCTTGAGAGAGAGAGAGAGAGAGAGAGAGAGGGAAGGAAGGAAAAGGATGGGCAGCATATGTTGAAAAATACTACTACTCCTCACCCTGGAACCTCTGGACGAGGTTAAGAAGCCTAGACAAAAGCTCACTTTTTCCAATAAAGACCTTCTGCCAGCACACTATACTTCCCCCATATATCCCAACGTTACAACGATAATGCTCATAGGTACTTTCCTAGAAAAATGAACTCAAGGTGTTAGGTTTGTGAGGGAGGATGAACTTGAATCGGGAAAAAATGGATTCCACACCCGTTCCCTCACGCCGAATCATTTCATGTAATGACAGTTTCCAAGGATCAGTTTTCCAAGAGCGTCGTTCAGGAAAGAAAATGGAACATGTCGAATGGGAGAAATTGCATTTTCATAAGTGACACACACGAATCCTTTCCATGAGAGCAATCACAGAAGCCACTTAAATACTTTCTCCGTCCAGCTATATACTCTCACTTTTCCTATTACTTCCTCTATGGAGTTCCTATATAGTCTGGCTTGAGTCCCTTAGCCTATATAATCTACAAGACAGGGAAATCCTTTCATCCTCTCACCTCACTTGTCAATATTCTATAGATTATCATAGGAGTGGTTAGTAAATATCTGGCGCCAGAATCCTCCTCGAACAAGGCAAATCTGAGAGATCGAACTCATGTATTCTCCCCATGTTATTCCAGCTAAAACTATTCAATGAAAACCTCAGTGGGAGAGATTTTCTCAATCAAACTCCCAGCCCTCCTACCTTTCCTCTCCTCCAAGTAGTAAAAGAATAAGGAGAAAAATCGGGAGCAATATGAATCCACACCTTTCAATCCTTTCATTCATTAGTGGATATTCAAGTTGATTGGCTTAGTTGTGAGGAGAAGATGCGCCGCACCTACTCTCTCTCTCTCTCTCGTATTAGTGAGCTTCCGCCTCTCTTCACATTCTCTTAATTGCATTATCCTTATCCTTATGGACAGTGCATGTGTTACATAAGGCATGACCAGTACTTGTGGTAAAAGGAGAGAGAAAGTCGGTTATAAATGTGAATCCACTCCCATCCCTGCTCCTTCATTTACTTCCCTCAAATTGATCTGCGGAGGTTATGGTACAGAGGTAAAAGTGTAATTTAATGCAATTCGTGTGAAGAATCTCAATGAGATCTTTTTTTTTCCACCAAAAGAAGAAGAAAAAAAATCATCCAGAATTTCTTACTTTGCTTTGCTAAGAATAATAATACATATATATACGTGTATGGGAGAAAGTCACTTCAGACAAATATCCTCCCTTGTAACTAATGTGTATTCTGAGCATGTAGCGGGTTCTGTGGAAGAGTCGGAGTGAAACACGGCTAGGATTTTTATGCTCAAAGATGGAGATCGAGCGGGAGGAGAGAAAGTAGGAGCAATAAATTATTTCCCAGAATCAGAACAAAAAGAGTAAACGTTGAAATAATTACATTCCCCAATCCCCGAATATTCAAAGGTACTTAATTTTTAGGGACAGCGTCGACCTACTCCCAAAATACGCCTGTCCCTATAAGTTCCCTCATCCACCGGTAGAACTCCTTCTTCTCAAAGCTTACCAACCGATTTTCCTCAAATTTTACATTCCTAATTGGGTCACCGTCACCAGAAAGGAAGACTATCCGACGGCTTGTCTCAGCAAAATATATTTGTATATTCAGTTATTATTTTACATATATGGAGTACCTCAATGTCAAGAGAGTGGATTTAAGTTAATGAGTTTGAATGAACAATGTGCTTAGAAATTAAAATTGATTTACAAGAGCACAACAAGTCAAATGGTACATATGTGGTTCAGTGTATAGTTTTGATTCCCCATGGAAATATTTGTATTGGAGTGTGTAATGGGATTAGCCCTGGCGTCGGGGATGTCATGACATAATGGAATTTTTATGAAGTGTCACAATTGAAAGTAATCGCATATATATGGAGGAGTGAGAGAAATGAGCCCGTGCAGTCTGCTATAGTTCAACCCACAAAAGATACAGTGGAAGTGTAATCTGTTCCAAAGAGAGAAATATAGGTTGTTGGACTATGGGGAAAGTTGATGTTATGAGTGTATTCACAGCAAGAAATCTTGTATTGTTTCACCATAACTTTTTTATCGTTTTATGCGGGTCCTCCTCCCCGCTACACACACACACACACACACACACACACACACACACACACACGTCTTTTATGACTCCCTATATTTGAATCACAGAAAATACACGTACATATTCATGATAGGGATCATATCATTTCCAGGGATTTCCACGCTCCTTTCCCCTTCTTACATTACAACTCCTCTATCAATATATTGGAGCAATAAAATCTACAGCCGTGGCTCGTAAAGTGTACTTTAATGCTAAAGAGGGGATTTCTCCGTCGGAAGCAATGCTTTTTTCTTACCAAATAATGTTCATTTCTTGTCGCTCTTTACGCTGTTGACAAATCTCCACAGCATGGAATTTGTGACAAATGACAGCTGGACAGGATTCTAAAAAGGAAAGTTGTATGAAAGCATATAGGGACTCCTTCCCTTACAGTACATATATCGTCGGGTAAAGTCCAAAAGGCGCTATGTGCAGAAATCGCTTAAGCATATGGTAGTACATGTTAAATCCCGTGTAAGCGATTTTTGCATATAGCGCCTTTTGGACTTTACCCGACGATATACTATAGAGGACCATTTACCTTACATTACTCTAATGCCTTTCTTATTGCTCTTTTCCAGGACAATATAATGTATGGAGAGGGAAGGCGGAAATGGAGAAATCATGAAAATTCTTTTAGACATCATCAAAGAATATTGTCTCAGGAGAATATTACAGACATTTTCATGCCTACAACTTTTTTTTTTACCTCCTTTCACCCATATCCCCACCCCAGCCCACTATAACTGGTTCACATCCACACTCACGACTCCAACTCTCCCCACCATAAAGTCACACCATATGAGGATGCATTCCTCTGCTAATTACAAATACGCATAGCTGGAAGTCCGAGTCTGTCACGATATGACGGTTCCTTCGTAATAATTATGGACGTGCGTGGATTGGAAACTAACTCTACAAGTTAATATGTGGGAGCATGTAGGTTTTGTATATGTTGGGTGTGAGGTGTGAGTCAAGTTTTCCAATTGTTCTGTGTACGAGAGAGATTACCGCGGGACATGACCCGCCTTCAATTTGAGGTATCCGCACATTCTGCTCAAGAAGGACAATTTGCGTTTGTTGGGGAGGCATTAGAAAAATAGAGGGAGGTAAAGGGAAGCGTATTCAAGGGAATGTCTATAGATATAGCAGAATGCATAGCCAAGATTGGGACGCTAAACAAATAAATAAGGAGTTTATACTCTACCATGCCATGTTTAAGCGGAGAACGTGTGGTGCTATGGGTTTTGCAATTTATTTTCTTTCCCCCGACCAACAATATTGTCTCAAAGGGAGGAACTTTCCCTAACATAACTTGAGTGTCCTAAGAATTTTTACATCTCCACATATATGTCTTATATGACGAAGACACAATGGAATCAAATGTAGCTACTCTCTTCTCAATTTCCCGTCCTGATCAATGAAATATTCATGTAAAAATACACATAATATCTATTGAGACAAACCTTTTCCAGCTTTTTCTCTCATCTCTAGCTTAACCTCACAAATTGCTTGGAAGGAATGGAGAGGGAGTGATATAAGCTCAAACGTGAAGTAACCAACTCTTCTCATATAAAGTTGTGAGAATATGGGAAATTGAAATTTTTTTCCAGTCATATAAGGAAGATATAGCTAAAAATAACTATAAGTAGTTTGAAGAAAGGAAAAGGTTAAGGGGAAAGGAGGAGGAGGAGGAGGAGAACTCGGGAACGTTTTACTTTACAATGAAATTGGACCTAATGAAAAATTCCTGCCTAGTGCTTACTGAACAGTAAATATTTACAAAAATTGGGCCAGCAGGTATTTGTTCGGAGAGTGTTTGCGGGAGCAAATGATTTTACGAGTATAATCTTGACATGAGACTATATACACGGGAGCATATGAGACTATATCAAGAGTCCGCAGAGCTACAATTTCCCTTACTTCTTTTTCCACTTTTGGTGCAAATAATCAAATAGTGAAAACTTGGAAGAACTGGAAAGTATGTATTATAAGTGAAAGTGGAGGTAAAGAAAGAGGAAAAAATACATAAACTAGTTTGCTAATTTGAATGGAGGAAAGTCTGGGGAAAGTTTTTGTCATAAATTACCTTTTCCTCTTTCATGAGTATATGGAGCTCTCCTGTAACGAAGGGGAAATATCGGATGGATTGAGAGGAAAAATACTGTGGGTTCTTGGAAGTTCCCTTCATTTCCAACTTTCAACTTTTCCACACACAGGACGATTTACATTTTTCTTTTGTGGCGCCTGGAGTAAGCAACAATTGGGAATTCGGGAAAGAGGACAAGGGCAAAGTAGATGTGAAGTGGGAGGGAAGCATTTGACTTTGCTGGTTTATTCTTCTTTGATTCTTCAACCACTCTTAAGAATTCTCTCAACTCATGCCTGGAATTCCAAATATTAGTGGGAGAGGAGGAGATCCAAAACTATATAAGCCTCGAGTCCCCCTACACCCTTGAGGCACTTCTTTCTTACAAGCCAAACTTCCATTATTTCCCTCTCTCTCTCTCTCTCTCTCTCTCTCTCTCTCTCTCTCTCTCAGTCCTCCTCTTCACAGTATCAGAGTATTGTCCTCATTAAGTATCCAACTCAATAAGCCGATAGTAGATTGAATTAAAAGAAAAAAAAACGGATGAACCGGAGGAAATAAATCCACTTCCACAAATCTACCAAAGCCTCTTATTTCCTTTCAAATCTCGAAATTGGCTAGCTCTATTATTATAAATTCCCTATCTTTGAATTTTTTAAAACCTCCATATAGGCTTTACATAAAAAATGGTAGGGAGTTGGATGGAAATTGCAAAATGCAAATTGGCGGTGTAGTGCAAAATAAATAATGTTCCGAATAGGAAATGGGAAATGGTTCTACGGAACTGGAAATCCAGGTCTATATGTACAGCATAGCGGAAGGTGGATGAATGTGTAGTGGAAGGTGATAAAGAGGAGAGAGGGAGAGAGAGTGATCTTTAGGGATGCGAAGGGAATGAAAGGTGAAGGTGATTATTTTGCGGTCTATGTTGTAAATGTCAGGCAATGAGGAGAGAGTCAGTCGACTGAGTAGTTGGACCACCCGTCAAAGATGATGGGCAAGTGAAGGAAGTTTCCCGCATTTGAAATGGTAGTTGGGAAAGAGTCAAATGCCTCAAATGCGGAAGGTAAATATTTAGGTGAGAGTATGATGCTACATGGAGGAGGCTGGCTGAGGAATTCGGAATCCAGTACCTCCGGGGAGAGAGTGAGTGATGCAGAGACCACTTTGTATATTGACTTCTCTTATGGCTGTTAATGCTCGGTGAATTCGTGATGGGTGGAAAAGGGGGGAACATAGGAGCGTTTCCAAGTGTAAGTCACTGAGGAACGTCTATCTTTCCAAGGTTCCATAAAAAATTCATAGACTCTCTCACTCCCTTGGGCCTCGGGGAAAAAGGTAGGTCATCTTATCATAATATAAAGTCTTCTTTCTTCATTTTTTTTCTTCTTCTTCTTCTTCTTCTCTCGCTCAAGACTTATACTCTCAAGCATCGTCCATCCATTCCTTACAAATGCCTTGAAAACTCACATTTGCCCTCATGTATCACTTGGTTGAGGGCATTAGGAACTCCCACATAGTCTCCCTATATACATCTCCTCTAGAGCAGGAGAAACTCAATTCTCGCCTCAGTCATACTCAGCATCCAACTCATATATGACAGGAGATATAGGAGAATTCTGTATACATGGGAAAGTGTGTGAAAGGAAATTTATTCTAATCTCTCCTATTTTGCTCCCAGCCTATACTATATACATAGTAGTCTCCGAACATGATGCGTCTCGTAAGGGAGAGTATACTAAAATGTGGATAAGGGTGAGTATACACATAGGAAAGGCTACAAGAGGAGAACATCCCAAGAACATTTCTTAAGACAAAGTACAGCAGATCCCACAAGTAGAAATACATATGAGAAATACATTGTGTTTAACCCATGAATAATATACAGGGAGGAGATCCTTAGTGCCCAACAGTTTACCCTACCGAATTTTATAAGCCTCCAACAAAGAAGAGAACATTGGAGGAGCATATCAATCAAGAATTCCGCATTTCGGAGACACGTCTCGAAATCCATTTAGTTTTTCCTCCGCATACTCTTAAAAATGGATTTCTTCCCACTTACGATACTACTTACGATACTCCATACCACTGTAGAAACATATCCTCTTCTCCTGATCACTTGGGTCATTCTTATTTAGATCCACTTCCATCAATTATGTACGTCATCAATTTACCAAGCTTTTTATCTCTACCTCAGGCAGAACGGAGTTTACAACTTTTCAACATATTATGTCTGCAATGCCCACTGTAAAATTCAGCTAAAAGGAATCCAAGGAAACCCAAAACCTCAAGCCCAAGTGCCCTCAACTATCATTAATAAAACAATATGTGAATCCTTTAATTTTCTCCACTCTGACTTTTCTCTTCAAAACCACTAGATTGTCACATTTTATCCGCAAGCATCTCATATAGGAATAAGGAGCATGCATTGAGTGCTAGATTTTTTTTAGTCGGCATTCTTCAATCATAACGAACTAACCTGGACGAACCTTTACTCTTATCTAAAGCTGAGATTGATTCCAACGCCTTTGAGTAAGAACGGAGTTTTCCGTGATAAGTGATTCGTGAATAAAACAGAGACAACAAACAAAATGAAACCAAGGCTTCAATTTCAATATATGTGATGTCCAATGCTTGTGGGTCCTCAAATCTCATCTCCACTAATTTATATTCTTACATAATTTTCAACCCCCACTGTATAACGACGTAGTCAGGAATCTCTATTATTATAATAAAATACAACCTCTATGAACATAAGCCTTCAATGGGAGGTTTCTCATAATTAAAGCTCAGAAACGTCTTTGAGTCACGCTTCAATATTAATTAGTTTACTTGGCAGTGGTCAGGCATTCCTTTTTCCTTCCAATTCCCCCATCAGCTTAAAGTGTGCTTGCTTTGGAGTAGATTGTTTTGACCCGACCTGAACACACTGAACAGCCAATCAGACGGTGACCTGACATCGTCTAGGGAATCTTATGAACTGGATCACTTATGGTCTACCCTGAAGAGCCCCCACAGCTATCTGTTGCGGAGTGAGGATGAGTCTCTATAGAAATGGAGTATGCGGGCGGTAAAAGAACCAGTGTTTACCATGGACTTGCTTGTATATTCTTGCCTGTATATATGTATAATATATGTGTGAGAATATATATATATATATACATATCCCTACACACTTATATGATGATACATACACACATACATATATACAAGTTCCAGAACCCCCTAATGAGCCTTCTAATGAATGTCCAGTAATGTAATTGTTGTTATTGTCAGTAAGTACTATAATGTGGTATTGTAATAGTGCTAACTACCCGATAAGGCTCATGATGGGCAATAATTAGCTGATAATACAGCAATGGTAATGTATGATGATGATAAACATGGTGTATATAAGGCCGAGTCAATTCTTGAATAAACAATCAGTCATAGCACTATTCGTAGAGTGTAATACATTCAAGTATTATTTCTCTCAACGTGCCTGTGCGCTCTCATACAAAAACAAAGGAGGTTTGGTGTTAAATCGTAAAAATAAGGGTGGGGAGTAACATAAATGAGGATATTGCTCTATCATGTTTATTAATAAAACCGCTGATAATTTACGGATTAACAATTTATATCGTTAGCCATGTAATAATGGTTACCTTAATAATAAATTGCCTACCATCAATTATCCGGATTTTTATTAACGAACATGCAATCACATCATTTGTGATACTTCCCTACCCATGTTTTTACGATTTAACTTACATACCAAACATGCCTAGCTACTGCTCTTGCATGAGAATACATAAAGCAAGTCAGTGGAACACACTGGTTCTTTTTTCCCTCACATATTCCAGACTCGTAGGAAGTGAGTATCGTGGAAGTGAGCTGGAATGACGGTTGCACTCGGAAGAAATTGAACAGTTCAGGACTAGCTTTAACTGTCACCCCAAAAAATCCTTGGATAAGGTGAACTATGCGGATATGTTGTCAAGATCTTATCTATAAATACATACTTGAACTGATTTCGCATCTGGATGAGCGACTCATCACCCTTCAATATACTCTCTTCCATGCATTCCCGTAAAGTTAAACGGATATCAACGTGTGGAATGCTCTTTAGTTCTATCCATAAAAGTGGTTATACGAGAGTTTGTAAGTACCTTTTAAGATTAAAAGACGGAACTATTTATCCCTAACTGATTTTCTCCCCTCTACGTATGTTCAAGTGGTAGAGCTGTCACCGGAACGTATGTACCCTCCTCCTGGCCCAGTATTACATTTCATAATATGTTATTGTCCCTACACTGTAGGGTCTACAGTATAATTCCTAATTTAGCATGTAGCGTCTGCAGGTGCTTCAATTTTGTTATTGATAAGTCACTCGTGAAAGACTCCTTGAAAGTGAAAAACAAGTGTTGAGTATCATTTTGGGATTTAAAAATATAAAAGTACGCCGTACTGATGGGATGGTATTGATGTTAGTGGCGTGCACATATTTAGAACAAATTCAAAGAATAAGGGTTAAATACAAAGTACTTATTCCCTTCAGTCAGTAATCATAAACTAGATCGTAGCTCACTCTGCTCCCGGTGAAAACCTGTTCCAAGTGAGCATTATTAATGAGATAGAGAGACCTTTATATGTAACCAATCCCAGGAAAATGAGCTCATGACTCCTGACTTTTAAATGGACTACCTAATTACGAATAAAGTTAAAAGTTTTGCAAAGCAAATCGTGCGTAAAAGTTATCTTAAGCTCTCCAACTGTATTCACAATATAGGGAGAGGATTCTAACTCCTGCAGTACAAGGGAAAGATGAAGACCATAGAGGCAGCTTTTATGAAGGTTATTTATGATTCATGAGTACTTTAAAAGTAAGCGGAGAAAGTAAGCATAGCCAGTGTAAATGTTAAACGTGCTTTCGTAATTTGAATCCTAGTGGTAGTAATTAGAGTGAAAACTTGAAGACAAAGAATGGGTGGATTTGTTGGGGCGGACAAGGGAAAATAGTAAGTTAGGAAAAGGAAATAAATGAAGGAACCTGGTCGTGTGTTCGCCATGCGTCGACATGACAACTCAAAAGTGAAAGTTAAATCTAGACCTTTGATTAGCATGAGCGGGAAGAGGAGAGAGAGAGAGAGAGAGAGAGAAAGGGACAGAAAGGAAGATGAGGATGAGCATGAGAATAATAATATGCTCATTGGATCTTCGAGGACAAAGTTATTCCTCAAGTTTTTCCAGCCAATCTAAAAGAAAGAGTGAGAGCTATAAAGTCTTCTTTACGACTCTTTTGAAAGCCAAATACCCCATTTTAGGGTTTAAGTTGACTTTTCAGTTTGAAGCGTTTCGTCGTTTAAAATTTCAGTGAGGAAGCGTGGAGTTACTAAGTCACCGTTTAGAAAAATGGCCATGCTGGAGCCCCCATTAGATTTATAGCTCTCTTCACCAGACTAAATCATCGTCTCTGATTCTAGCCATTAAAGCTGCTATAGTATGGAATGGAGGCAAATGGAAAACCCCACCTGAATAAATTACTCTAGAAACCTTTTGTGAAAGCCAATTCATCTTGAATATAGCTAAGTCATTCCATTGTTTGCTATTTTTCCCCGCCTATTACTCCCTCTTTCATTGACCTCTCTCTGATTCTTCCTATTCATTTACAACAAAGCCTATTTCTTCTTTCCGCGAGGCAGGAAAAGCAGAAGGTGTTTATACTTAAAACTAATTCATTCCATTCAAGTTTATAGAAGGTTCACAAAGGGTGCCACATCATTTCCCAACAAGCCAACTTGATTTACAATGCCGGAGTCCCTGAGGAAAGACATAACCCCCTAATTTTACAACATTCAAATTCCGCTTTTCTCCTATCCCTCCCTTCATGTATAATTAAACATTTATTGCGTTTATTTGGGACTATCCCTCCTCAAGGAAGCCTCGCTTCTCGCTCACATAGCTCAACTACCATAACCGTCTTCGGGCTTAATTCCACCTGATCAACTTAATTTTGGCTTTATCGCAAGATCAGTGGGAAGACAACGTTCTGAACCGCCCTTGCTTCTAATTGCAAGGAACACTCGTCCTGTAATCTCTCCCTTTCTCTCCATTACAAATTATACCGGGAGAAAAGGAATCCGGATGGAAATGATTTCATTTCTCCTATTTTGTTAGTCCCTTCAATTATAAGATAACACACCTCGGAGATCCAGTCCGCAACAAAGTTTGATGCACGGGTTTTTTCCTCCTCCTATATTTACTACCCAGGGACTCATCATTCCTCCTCGCATCCAACCTACCGCAAACCCATGTAAATACTAATTACCAAGTGAAGCCAAATAGACATCGTGGAGGTATGTACGTCAAAACTGTGAGAAGTGAAAATAGAACTGTCTATGGGCTGGAAATTAAAAGAGAGATCTACAGAGGCGTAGTTAGTAATCAAGTCTCAGAGAATGTGAAAGTATTGAAAGGTGGGAGAATAATTTATAAAATGGGATAGAAGGGAAGAGGAGGACAGGATGAGTGAAATAAAAGAGAGAGAGAGAGAGAGAGAGGAAGGTGAAAAGTGTGAGGACATTTGGGTGAATGTCTGCACGCTGAAAAGTGGAGAATGAAATTGAGGGGACCGGAAAGGACAGTTGGTGGATGAGAAGGGCTTTGGGGTGGGAAAGGGGATTAGATTGAGACTAAGGAGCGATTATTGTGAACACAGATTGGGAAGTAGAGTCTCATTAGTTGACGTATGTTAATTAGTTGGGGGACTGATAAGGGAGAGAGTGACAGGGGAGTGGTGAGGTTCCGCCTGGTAGTAGTAGTAGTAGTAGTTTAGTAGACGGAGCAGAGGAGCTCTCTTGTTTATTTGCGAAACAGTTTTCAAGGGAATCCATTTAGCCAATAACCAATGGGAAAATAGCCTAAAGAAGGAAATTAATTAAAGAAGTTGGTTTGCCTGTATCTGTGGATTGCAGCCTTTCTTGTCTCTCTCACAAGTGAATGGAACGTTATCTCTCTCGCTCTCTCCCCCTTTCAATCGCACGCATACATAGACTGAGTGGCGGTGGAAAATCCTCTTACAATCAAAGACCTCTGCCTTTCTCTCTATTCTCCCAATACGTGATCATTACATTCAGCCTGAAGCAACCCATTTGTTTTCTGACTCAATATATACTCGGCTACTACCTCCCGTCCCCATTCCCCATATTACTTGGCATCCTTACAATCAGCTCCACTAATCTTCACCTGACTCCCTTCACGCTCCCATTTCACTCTCTCCACTCTCTCTCTCTCTCTCTCTCTCTCTCTCTACTTCAACTTCATTTTTACAAAACAAAACCATTGGAAAAACCATGTAGAGGTGCTAAGCACTGCCTCGAGCGGAGAAAAACGACAAGTGGATTCCCAACAATGTGTTTCCCTCTCTCCTTCTCCACCATTGATCCTCTCTCCTCCTCTATATGTACTCTCAGAAAATCTCTATTTTCATCCTCCATCCAATTACTCCTCTCTTTCCAACCCTTCTTCTCCCCACCACTACTACCAGGAAAGTGAACGTGGATTTTCAACACAGCACCAAATGTCCCATCCTAATGATTCATCATAACAGTGTGTAAGTATAGGAAAAGGGCTTACTAATTTTTAATGAGTTTAGCGATTTGGAAATTATGTGCTGTGCTATATAATTTTAAAGCCTTGATTTTGGTCATATCCAACCACGCTAATTTCCTCAATGATTCAGGAACTTAATGAATGAATTAATTGCTAAGAGCATCCTATATTATTTTACAAAAGCCCTTCCAAACATAATTTTGGCAGCTAACGTGGCAAAGGAGAGAGCCGAGAGAGAGAGAGAGAGAGAGAGAAAGAGGCTCAAGCCATTGCTCTAATTTGACGTCACATAATCCGCCTCTCTCCCGCTAATATGAACATTCACCCTCATCTTTTGCATATGCTTATGTGCAAGTTTATACTCAAGCATGGAACTACTAAGGTGGAAGGAGAATGGAAATGATTAATCGATCCCAGGTTTGTATCCGCCGCGAGTCCTCAATGACAAAATTATGGAAGTTTCTCTGCTCCCTCACGAATCACCGAGGCAACTACAGAACTAAAGTTGGCGTTTATGCCCGAGATTCCGCCCCAAGGACTTTTCAACTCCCAAACATATTTTTTAAATGTTCCTACAAAATGTTCCACCAGTTTGAAACCCCCTCTCTTACGAAACAATAGAGCTCTTTAGGTTTCCCAAAACCATGGAATTAATAGCGTTTGATTTAATACTTGGCAAACATCTGACCCACTTTCACAACTTGAAGGGAGATGGGCCTTTTTACACGTCAAATCTACTACTACTACTACTCTCCCAATCCTACATCACCAGAAGATATCAATTGTAAAGGTCAAATAGTCATTCCCCTATAAATAATGGATTTGCGTGTGTGGATGATAGGGAAAAGTTTTTCCAAAATTCCTCTATAGGCAGAACTTCCTGGCGCCTCTTCCTTTGGATCTTCAACTCTCGGCAATCTACTTTGTGGAGAAAATTTGCCCCCTCCCTATCGTTCCTAAATATCTACATCTACGTCCGTGCATAGGATACAGAATCTGGATGAAATCTCGCGAGGCTTCACACAAGTTTCAAAGAAAAAGCTTTCCCTTCCCAAAAATAGTTAATGAGATTGAGGACGGAAGTGATGTGAGACAAGCTGAATTTATTTCAACCTATCGCGTCCACGTCTGCAACGAAACGTTTTTGGCTGCATCCGCCATTATGAAATCAGAGAATAGTTCCTTTGACATGATGGCTTATTCCCACGTACACTCACAAAACATAGCAGCAACCACAGAGTAAAGCTAGAACATGGGCAAATATAAAGAGTATATAAGTCCGCGGTGAATAAGGACAGGAGAAAACTCTTGTTCTCAACTGTAAATGAGTCACATGGTGAAACAATGGAAGGAGGAGAAAATTGGAGGCATTCAATCTCTCTACGCCTTTCCTATATAACCTTTCAGCCTCTCATAAAGGTTAGCAAATGATTGGATGTTGGATGAGAGAGAGAGAGAGAGAGAGAGAGAGAGAGAGAGGGAAAATAAGTAAAAGAGAAATTAAAGTTAGAAAGAAAGTCTGGACAGGTTTTTGAAAAGAAAAACTTTTCCCACAATCCCATCTCCAAGCAATTGCTCTTTCTTTTTGTATCCGTCAAGGCGTCAACGTAGCATAAAATTGATCGCCGAAGGTAATAAAGACAGATCGGCGCATATTAACCACCAACTTGAATGTGCAAACAAAGTTATGCCATTTATTCCTTTTTCCCTTCTCTCGATTGAAAAGGAGCCTCTCCTGCCCCCTGAGTACAGCCTCTCTCTCTCTCTCTCTCTCTCTCTCTCTCTCTCTCTGAGAAAAGATCCCTGAAAACAATTTCATTAGCCACATTTTACACAGAGCCTTTTCATTCTTTCTCCCAACTTCATGTATTTCTTAGTTGAAATTTAATTTCCGGACAAAAGAAACAAGTTCCTGAGAGCTTTGTCTTGTTCCATCAATAGAGGAGGATACCTCGGCTGGATTTTTTTCTCTCCCCAAAAAACTTTGTTTAGATTACTTTTCCTCGAATTTTAATAAAACTACCATGTTTGATTAAAACCTACTATAAAAGTCAGGAGGGAAAACGTTGCTGAAAGGAGCGGTTCAACTCTACAAGTAATTGCCGACGATTCAAAATCATTCCAAGGACCAAATGGCCAAATAAACAAGTTTTCTTCCTTCATTTCCACACAAAAAAAAACTTTCCCATTTTTTTCTCTCTACTCTCTCTCTCTCTCTCTCAAAAAACTTGAGCCTCCAAGCTTTACTCAAATATCTCCCATAATAATTTTCAAGACAGCATCTTTTGGGCAAACTTTTCCTACAAGAATGTCGATACTATAAAAGTTGAATATGTAAGAAATGAAAGCTTAAATCTTTCTTTTGGTGCTTCTCCTACTGGTACATATAATGCATGGAGAGCCAGGAAAGAAAGGATGGTCATGTTTCTCATATTCTCAAAAAGAGCTCATCTTAAAAGACTCAACAATACACTAGTATTTATAACTGATTTGTAGAAAATCTTTGAAAACTCTGCATAGCTCGAGAGTCCAGAGCAGCATATAATGGGGAAATTATATGTAAAGGAAAGATTTCTTAAGAAAAGGATGAAAACATATCGTGGGCTCAAGTGCAAAAGGGGCTATAATTTTCCTAACGTTATGCTGGGAACAACAAAATTATAGCCCCTTTTGCACTTGAGCCCACGATATATGCAGGGCTTTTCTTCCCAAATTCCAACTCTTATCCTCTCTACGTATAGCTTTTGTCTACGCATATTTCATGTGGGCTTTGCCTGGGCATAGCTACTACATGCCTATGTAAATATACATATATAGCTAATCTAAAGGTAAATATAGGATTGAAAAGCCGAGACAGCGTGCTAAAGCTGGGACGGCAATTGGATTATGTCCTCAAACTCCTTCCTTCCCAGGGCTCACTTTCGAATCACATTAAAAAGAAAAGAAGGCTGCGGAAATGTTCAAGGCTTGATATTGTTTTAACGAAATTTTGTGTTACTTTGAGAAAAGGAGCATAGCATCATGTTGTAAAGTAGTTTTCCCAAATCTACTAGTTCAATCCATTATAGTACAGCCTATCGTCTACATTATTCAGGAGATTCAGATTTTTTCCTAATGCAATATAATAACATCCCAGGCGGAACGGTACGGTTGAAGGAACAGTTTTAAAAGTGCACTAAATCCAATTACCCAGGTCTCAAATAGTATAGTAGGGCACTTTGAAAGGTATAATTTAAATTTCATGTTCTATTCCATTAAGTCGTTTTTAATTTTTCCAAGGTTTTCACACACACACACACACACACACACATGCACAACCTTTAACATCTCTGCTCTTTCTGTTATCGGCATTGAATTTGAAAATCCTTGAACTTTGGTGGGATACTGGGAAAAGGCTTCTCATATAATTGGAGAGTGTGGAAGACCTTGATGGACTTTGTAAATATTGTGAGACACAATATATGGAAATTATAAGGGCTTTCCTTCAAAAGGAGTAATTAAAATGAAATAGAAAAGGAAGGGGTTTATGATGTGAGTGGAAATTGTAGTTGGGACATGTGTAGTTCTTTGAAAGGGAAAAGAGAGAGAGAGAAAGTTGGTTGGACTTTGATGTGAGGATTTTGGAGCGGGAGATGAAAAGGTTAAAAGGCGGGATGGAGTGTGAATTAGGTTTCCAACCACGAATTCTCTCGCAGGGATTCCTTCTTTTTTTCTTCTTCTTCGTCTTCTGAGTAGCCAATATCTTATTTTGCCGAAGCTTTGGTAGAATGTTGCGTAACATGATGTAATGCACTGCCTATTCCATGCCATTCTTCATGGGATTACTTTCTTCTCCTTGGGTTTTGATTTCGAGATGTGGCTTTTCTCTCTCTCTCTCTCTCTCTCTCTCCTTTATCTCAATTTCCACAATTTCCACTTTCTCTGTCCTTTTTTTCATGACCCAGAACCGTGAAAAGAATACATAGAGTGAAAAATGGTGAAGAAATGAACGTCAGTCTATTTCTCCTCACTCTCCCAATCCCCCCACCACCAACCACTCCCTCCAAATTCAATTGTGATTCTGTTTTCTTGAAATGAAAGCGTTTATCCTTTTATTTATTCTCTTTCCCATCATTATTTGATCCTGATGGAAAGTCATTCACTCTTTCACTCTCTCTCTCTCTCTCTCTCTCTCTCTCTCTCTCTCTCTCTACTTCCTATTATTGTCCTCCTCCTTTCATTCCCCTCCCACCCTCATTCATCTCTGGGAAATCTCCTCTCTCCACATCCAAAATTACCAAGATTTTATATACTCTCAAAATATTTCCAAATTCCATTTACCAGGGATATTTATCCCAACCCCTGCCAAATTTTTCACCATATTCTTAATATTATGTATTCTCTCTCCTCAACCACACGTCAACCATCAGGGCTCTCCTTTCAATAGAGTTAGTTGATTCTCAGCAGAAAAGTAAATAAATATACGTGAGAGAAATAGAAGGGGGAAGAGCCAGGCGTAAACTATTTCTTTATCTTTATATGACTTCGTCCTCACACAAAGGACTCATTTATTATCTCTTGTTCAGATTAAGTCCATGATTATGTCTTCTTCCCTTTTTCTCCTCTTCCTTTTTCTTTTACCTAATTCCCCAGCTTTATCTTTCTCTAGCTTTCTACTCCAATAAGTTTCTACGGCCCCTGAGTATTGTCTATATTTCTAGGCCAAGCAAGTTAGTTTACAATTATTATATGCTCTGTAGGACTTACTACATACTTGGGCATCGGACATGAAATGTGAGACTCTTGAGAAATAACTCGCCTGATTTACTTCCTTTTTTTGCTTTTGATCCACTCCTCGCATCGTGTTTCGTAGTAACTTCCTATAGAACTGCGTTCATAGTTCATGTTCTACACTATCAACTTTTTTAATTCAAAAAAAAAAATCCATCAACTTTCATGAGAAACTATACCATGCTTTTTCTCTATCATAACGGGATACCTTCATTGATGAGTTCTCTCGCCTCTTCTCTCTCTCTCTCTCTCTCTAAAAGAGAAATTCTCTTGAATCCAAGGAGTCCAAACGTGCCTTGACTGGTTAATCAATCAAGAGTTTCCTTTGTGAAGAAACAATTAGGGCTAACAATAAGTAAATAGCACTTATTCCCTGGACTTTCCCCTTCTACTTTTAGCTATATTCATTTCCTATTTCACCGTCCTCCTTGAAATGTTCACAGGTTATTTTCTCATCTGTAAATTTACTTACACCTTAGCAATGATATTACTCTTACTGTTCACGTATATTATTATACTTAGATTATATTTTTTTATTGCTCAGAATGTCATGCTAATTACTTCTATAGTTTGGTCATATAGGGTTTTTAATTGCTAGCAATTTATCTGCTCATGTAAAATGTTGTTGTAAAATCCAATATTTACTTTGCTTAATGCAGAGTAGTTCAAAACTTTTTCATGAGCCTCTTTTTTAAGTTGCACACTTTTGAAGAGGACTAAAAAGTTGAGAGAGAGAGAGGAAGTACAAATAACATTTGGTATTATATAGTGAGGGAAAATCCTTGACAAAGGTTTGAGAATTGGAGTAGAAGGAATATAACTATTAAAAGTTTTTTTTTTACTTTCCCCTTTAAAAGTTTTTCATATACACACTTGCTTTCACTTAGTTGCTTGGATGTAATTGGAAGGATGCAATGGACGTAACTAGTTAATTATTTGCAATAAAATGGGGAAGAGAAAGTTTTTGTCAAGGTTTAAGGGAAATTATTCCTGGGTTTAGAATAAATTCCAAGACCATTTTCCTTTTTAGGGATACTATAACAAATACTTGAGCTCTTTCTTGAGATATGGAGAAAAGTCAGGGGGTTCAGGATGGTCCTGATACTTCATGAATCTGTCCTATATCGTTTCCATAACGTTTCCAACCACATGTATTTTATCCATGCAAGTTAGAAAGAATTTTTCCGACTTTTTAACGCTTGTCTTTAATTTTTTTTTTTTTTTTTTTTTTTGGAAAAAAAAATTTATGCGTAGAATTTCCCTTCCTTTGGTATATATTATGTACAAGATGAACTGCAATTACTCGAGAATTCTGTCATGATGAATTTGCAAGGTTGGATTTAAATGTGACTTTTTTATAAAAAATCCAAAACGTTCAACCCAAATTACACACACACATCTTATGGGAGGAAAAAGAAAATTGAAAATCAATTGAACATAAATTTTATCTGCTCTGATATCTATATGATCAGATACGAAGATACGAGACGTGAATATCTCAGAGAGTGGAAGTACACATTTGGGCTGAGTCCTAAGAAAAAGAAAGTGTGGAGAAAGTTTGGGAGGCCTTGATATGTGGGTGATGAAAGTGAGGGTATAGGAGGAGGAGGAGGAGATGGGACAAACGAGGCTCATTTAAAACCACCTGCGCCACCTCAATTGGCTTCCATTTTCTCTAGAATAAGCATTAAATGTGTTTTCTCTGAGGAGTCAGAGCAGAGGACTTAATCAAATTCTAAAGGAATTAAGAAAATCTGACGCAGCATCCCAAGTTAATGGTCCAGGTAAAAGCAGCAGGAGTTCCAGCGTTCTCTCCCCAATCACATCTCACTTGATCATATGCCAAGTCACCCAGGAAATATTTCCATGGAGGAAACAAACAATGTCACCTTTTCAGTCATACAATGCTTTCTGGATGCTCTCAAGTCTTCCTATTATATTGCACTACTATATTGATATGGTCAAGTAACTAAATCTCCCTCAGGTGGAAATCAAAAGTGTATTCTTTCCTTTATGAAATCCAATAAGTTCCTTAAAAAAGGAATGGGTGTAGTAAAGTTGGGAAAAGTTATTGGATTCGATAAAGAAAAAAAATAAAAAAAAATGAAAATAGATTTTGTAAAAAATAAGAGCGTGGAAGGCCTTGTATGTTCCAAGGATGAAATTCAAGGGAAGTTAAAAGACTCTGTTCATTAAATAATTTGAGCCGCCGTCAGGACTCGGTCGCATGCTAAGATAATTTAGTTTGCTCACATCTAATTCCAGCCTCCCTTTTATTTCCTCAAGTTTAAGAAGCACATCATGGATTTCCTCCCTTAATGGGCACTCGTAAAACTTTATCATCCAGTGGAATATTCCTCAAAGTTGTGGGAATAGAAAAGGTTGCTTTTTCAATTCTTTCTGTCTTCAAAGCTATACTATACATAGACATGCACATGGCAGAGAGAGAGAGAGAGAGGGATGGGTTGGTTGAGGTATAGAAATGCGTCCATAAATCTTGTTTGGACTTACACGTGACGTTCTTCCCCAAAATGCCATTTCATTCAATGCCATTCTCTCTCCCACGGCCCTGTCTTATTCCCAACCAGTCATAAAGTTGCTAATTCTTGAAGATGGGACTAATTAAATTATTTATAACTAATAAAAGCCCCGTCCCGTGTCCTAGATATTTCCTTCACTTTCCCCCTATTCTCCTTGAAATGAACAAGGAAGGGAATTTGGAGTTCTTGGACTATAGTACACCAGCCAGCCCTAAGAATTAAATCTAGATTATAGCCCTTTCTCTTCTATCTTCCTTTTAATATTTTCTAACCTCCATCTCTCTCAATCCAGCCTCAAGCAAACCCTATGACTCTCTCTCTTTTCCTCAAGCTCTACGTCTAATATGTAAGGATTTATCCTTAAATTTCATCACCACAAGAAAGTACAATTCTTTGCTTACTCCTCTCCTCGCCCCACTTTCCCACCACTTTCTCTTTTTCATCTTTGGCTCAAACTTGGAACTGAGTGGCAATTAAACGTGGTGGCTTTGGAAGAGGAAATAAAAACTTCCGCATTGCATGTACACACACACACACACACACACACACACACACACAACATCATGATGGATGGAGAAATTAGAGTGGAGAAACTTTCTTAAGATATTATATAATATTGGTGAGTACATATAAAGGGGGGGGGAAAGAAAGAAAGGGTCATTGTGAAGGTTTGATGAGTGAAAGGTACAAGAGAGGAATTTTAGGCAGTGATTGCACTACTACACTGGAAAGGAGATTACGGGGTGAATGATGTGCGGGAGTACTAATATAGACGAATGAAGGTTATATGTAGTGCAAATAGCCTATTTATCCATGTTATGTTCCTCGAGACATTTTCCTTTCCCCGGCGATCCTCTCTCTCGTCCCTCTCATGAAATACTCTAACTCCCTTCCATGTTCATGTGTTGGACGATTAGCTTCTCCACAAAGGAGACAGGCATAAGTGAGAGGAAGCGGAGAGAGAAGGATAAAAAGAGTTAGTTGTCTTTTAGTCTGTTCCGCTTGATTTCCGACCAGAGCTTCGCTAACTCTGAGGTAGAGCTTGTGGAAGCCAGGAGCATTTCCGACCAGATGTATTCCTTGTCGAGGAGTGTGTGTCTCGGGGAAGTGAAGAATTGCTGAGCAGGCATTAGTCATTAGTCTAACTTTTCTAAAGACAATGTCATGCTTTCCAAAGTCTTTCTCTCTCTCTCTCTCTCTCCATCCCTATCATCACTCCTTTTCATGTACTACACAAGCCATGTAGTAGCAACTCCTTTCAATTACTTTCTCCTTCCCTCCCATTTGAATTTTTTACCATTTTCCCCAATTCTCTCTCATCACTGCTCCCCATTATACACGCCCCTCAACCATATACATGTTCCTGGGAGTTTAGCCCTCGAATTCTGACTTTCTCCATATCTCTTGTCTCTCTCTCAACTTTCTTGACTTTTTTCTTCAATTATCACTTTCCTTACTTTCTTTTCCCTCAATAGTTTTTATTCCGCTCATGTCCTCCCCCCCTCCCCGTCTTTTCTTAGTCATTATATGTCATATTTTATTGCGTTCATGTCTACTATCTTGGAATTAATTCCCCTCACCAGCTAAATCATGCTTGGAGAAAGCTTTGAAGGAATCTCTTCTCTTTTATTCTCCTTTCCCCCAATAACCTTCCAAACTTGAAGAGTACAGAGAAAGAGGGAACTACATATATTAGACTAAGGGTCCGAACATATTTGTCTTCCCTTTGAAATTTCCCCTTTCCCGGACTCATTCCATTTCTTACCATTGGACTGACATGTTGCTCATCTTACAATCAGAAGACTGGTTTCGTTGCTACAGGAACAGGATCTTTGAGTAGATCTTAAGAGTGGAAGGATTTGAGGTTGGGAAATTTTCACGTTCTAATCTCATCAAGCTGATAATTGTTGTACACTTGCAATTATTAGATTGAGCAAGAAAGTTATCACAATTCCCTAAAAATTAGCATAGGAAAAATAACAAGAGAGAGAGAGAGGGAGAAAGCTATTGACAAATAATTATCTATTTACTTTGTGTAGGAAACTTTTGAGGACTAATTTAGTACGGAGAAAGTTATAATTTTAATTCATTTGATTCAGCCATGCTTGTAATTTCCACGGTATTTCAACAAATGAAACAAAAAGGAAGGAACTCAGGGAAGTCACTCTCTCAAGGAAATTTCTCCTCGGCTAGCTTTTCTTTTACGTCAAAATGTGTTATGTGTCGTAAGCAAGTTTGGAATTTCTCCCGAAAAATGTAAAAGTTGTTGACTCACATGGGTTTTTTGGGAAAGAGATTTTACCTGAAAGTCTACATAATTTAGAATAGGTTGTCTAGGAAAGAGTCTGAACGAGGTAACTGGGGAAAAGGAGGACCATATTATGAGGAACCAGAAAAGTGAAAAAGGGAAATCTTTTAAGAGGATTCGGTGAAACAAAAGCTTTGAAGAAAATGTTGAGATACTTTGGAGGTATAGAAGGGGAGATTAGGAGGAGTATAGGGAACGGAGTATGTAAGGAAGATGTGAGGAAGATGGAAGAGAATAGTGATGACATTTGCCATGTATAGTAGTTGAGACAAGAAGCTTTTAGAATTTTTTCAATTTTTCCCCCTCTTCAAACTCTCCATCCATATGAGAATGGTAGTTGTGAGTAAGTTGGGTTGTTTTGTTCGGAAGAGGAGGAGACATTAGGAAGAAGTGGGTTCATTTTCAAAGACTGTTATGTCCTCCTATTACTCCTCATATAAACACGTTCAACAACTACCTCGTAAAATAATCTTGTGAAGTGCTTCTCTCTCTCAAATTCTAGAGTCCTATGGCCAGTCCAGAGTTTTTTGTCCCATTGCTCAGATGCATATGAGTGGCTCGGCGGATGCTCTCCAACCACCATTCACATCGATATATATGCTTACTCCGAAAAACTTGTTTAAACTTGCAACATTGTGAAACCAAATGACGCTAATATTATGACTTTCTCCTCTGCCTTTTACTTCAAATTTTACGAGTCCTCCCTTTTACCCACGGAATCAGCACTTTTCACCAATCTTTCCCCAAATTATTGGCTTGGGTTATTGCAAACATTGTCCTAATGGATAGAACTTGAGCCACTGCTATACTCCCTCCATAGTGAGTCTCTCTTCCTCGTCATAAAGCTCTTCCTAAACTGACTCGCCCTTCTAGTTATATATGCTCCCACATTGGTCAAAATCCTGGACGAGGCGCATAAATTCACCCAAATTGTTCCCATTCCCTCAAACGCCCACTCCTCACATAAATCCCATCCCCGACGTCATACCCCAACTTTGAAAAATCTAAAGCTGAGGAATATTTTGACGTGGAGGAATTAAAAATTCACAAATCAAGTCAAAACTCTCGGAAAGAAAGGAACATAAGAGCTAAAAGCTCCAGGGTCTGGAGTTATTGTTTGGACAAGTAAAGTGTCATGTGGATTTGGCTGATATAATGCGTTGAGTAATTATGGGAGCTTCATTCAAGGGAAAATCAATGCCTATACAAACCATTAAACTGTGAATAATGCTCCGAATAATCTTCTTGTATCTCTGACATGTTTTCTCCTCCGCACACTCACTCAGCTGTACAAGTGTGCAAGAGCCATTGAGAGTGAGCATATGAGTGAGAAATTCCCTCTTTCACATTTCTTGCTCCAATGTGTGCCGATGGCGGGGAAGTGTCGGGGTTTCTATACATACACATTCTATATACATGGGACCTATGTAAAGGTGACTTTAGGAAATGAAGCTACATATATGGTCTCTGCGGATTACTTCATGAGGCTTAAGCATAGCATACGTAGGGGAGAGAGGGAAGATAGGGACAGTAGAGGGATAGAGAGAAATACATGTGATGTGTGTGTTCAAGGTAGAGGAGTGGATGCAGGTAAGGAGGAGGAGGTTTTGCCCCTACGACAGACGACGGTTATGTGATGAA
Source organism: Spatulosminthurus flaviceps (assembly GCA_034693705.1). Classification (NCBI taxonomy): domain Eukaryota; kingdom Metazoa; phylum Arthropoda; class Collembola; order Symphypleona; family Sminthuridae; genus Spatulosminthurus; species Spatulosminthurus flaviceps. The sequence goes on from JAQFXU010000875.1 coordinate 33,206, forward strand.
AAAAGTGGGAGAAAAATGTGAATGAGCATATAAGGGATGTGACGAGGCGGAAATGGTTGAGCCAGTGGCATCAATAGCTTGCCTATGCCAGTTTACTCTCTGAGTGAAAATTGATGGGTTTCTCTTGTAGTCTTACGGGAGAGAGAGAGAGAGAGAGAGAGCGGAACACACACCAACATACTTTTCATTTGTCGCGGGGACCAAATACTCCCTTCAGGAATGTGTCAGATGCCCAGGTTTTTCTAACACCCAGTAACGCTCATGTGTCTCCATGTAGGGTTCCCCTGACAAGTAAATATATTATCTGGAACCGCATATGTATAAGTATTCTCTCTCCTTTAAAAAAAAAGCTCCACTACATACTCACATATAGTAGGAGCAAATAGAAAAGTATGTGGGATAGGAGATTTTCAAGGGATTGGAAAGATCGGTGACGGTGTTGGATATGGAGAGTGAATGGGAGGATGTGTAGGATGTGTTGGATAATAATGTGAAAGGTAAGAGAGTCCCCCGTGAGTGAAAAGAAGAAGAAGTAGTTGGTGAGAAAATGGTGTCCATGCGTGCAAGTGACTGGCTGGGGGAAAGGGAGAAAATCTACTGACTTGGGATAGAGATGGGAAAAGTTGTCATGGAAATGATTATTACGAGGAGGAAAGTGAAGGACGGGATTTGAGGTGTTTACCCTAAAAAAAATTCTGCGTCGTTCAGCATAGGAAGAAAGAGTATGGAAAGAGAGAGAGAGAGAGAGAGAGAGAGGAAGAGGAAGAGGAGTAAGGGTGAAAATATATGTGCCTCATGCCTGAGATTCCCTGAGTTGACACCACCACACCAAAGACACTTGGCGTTCATGAGAGAGGAGACGTGGAACTTCATCCGATTGGATCAACCACATTCCCAGTCTCCTCCATCCTAACTCTCTTCCTCTTTATTTCCACGACTTCAATAACTTTCTCCAGCTCTTCCGCGAATATCAGCGTATAGCTTAAATGAAACATGAGACACGCTTTCTCTCCCACTACATACTACTACGACAACGACGACGAGAGAGAGAGAGAGAGACAAGGTTTGACGACTCCCTCCTTCCTTTCCCCCTTCAATCCAAAAACTTCCTTTGAACTTTTCCCGCATTTCCATTCCAACTGGTTCGGATGGAAGTAAACCTTCATGAACCACCGTCACGTGCTCTATCTTCTGAGTTGGGTCCAAGCTCCACATTTTTCACCCACATCAATCCTCTTTTCTTATCAGGCCCCCTCCACACACTTCTTGTCTTCCGTCCCTCATAAATCCCTCATAATGTGAACTACAGATGCAGCCTTTGTGCAACTTTACTTTCCCCTCATATGTGGGCCTTTATTTTTTTATTGTCCTCCCGCACATATGAGACACAATTGTGAGTACAGAGAGAGAGAGAGTCACATAGATATCAACAAATGAAAATCCCAAGCAGACAAACAAACAATTTTCCAAATCACTGATTTTTCTTATGCACCTCTCCCAACCCACTCTTGAACATTAGGGAAAAGTATGGATCAAGTCTCAGAGCCTGAGATGAAAGTGACCACATCAATTTTAACGGGATGGAGAGAAAGCTGGATCAGCTATATTCTCCCAACCTCCCAAACCGCTTAGTCAGAGCTCCCAACAACAGATATGAATGTGACATTAGAGTTTTGTCTTTGCAAATATACAAGGGAAACTACAAACAAGAAATCCGTCAAATCCCATACGAAACCTTTTTCCAAACTACTAATCAGCTTAACCGTAATTCATTACTGGGAAAGAAAGGGGGTCTGAGGAACTTTCTCCTTAACTCAAGCTCCTTTCCCTTTGACAGCATAAACTGTAGTGATCCTCCTCGCATACAGAACAAAGCCAAGGATTAGATATGTTAACATTTAAGCAAGAAATTGGGAACATCTCAATGTGTCCCCTAATCCTTCCCCAAACACTTTGTCTGCTCCAAGTCCACAAATTACCATAATCCTAGTCAGGCAAATTTCTCCTTTCCTCTGAACACTTCCCCTCCTTCTTGTTCAGATAACAATGAGGACTTTGCTACATTATGGATTAGTTGGTCATTGCCTCCGCATCCTTCTCACAACATATAAGCCATTCTCACATGATTGTGTCGGAACGACGAGGAAAGAGCCTTGCCCACTTCTCCCTAATGACTTCTCATGATTTCCCCCCTGCCCTTCCAAAAATTCTCTGTACAATATTAGCTATGGACTTGGAGAAGCTCACCTTCCTCTCCCAACAACATATGTCATTTTTGTTTATTACCCAAGAACTGTCCTGAGATTGACATTTGATTGAGTTATATTGGGTAAATTTGATGGATGTCGCGGTTAATGTCCCTCTGCCAAATATTGGACTTTTCCGAGGAGAAAGTGTTTTTATAAATTAGATGTGGGTTTTCACTATTGTATATTTACTGTGAGAGAAAAGCTCTGGACCGTTTACTCAGGTTGTTTGTTTCGAGCGGAAATGTCATAAGCTGGGAAAAAATCGACTGGGATTGATGGTAGAGGTTTCATAGGACGAAGAAGATGTTGAAAGAGAGAGAGAGAGAGAGAGAGAGAAAGGAAGGGAAAGTACTTTGGATGTTTCTATTGAGATTTTCAAGGAGAAAGTTGTTGCGTAAAAGGAAATGGAAAGCTGTTCTTGTGTTCAAGTGGAAATGAAAGGAAAGGGCAGTGTGGCGGCAGTAATTCTAAGTGGCAAGTAGTTTATGCACTTAGATTATGGCCCTTGTCAAGGGACATAATTTTCCTCCTGCGACTCTCTCTCTCTCTCTCTCTCTCTCTCTCTCCCCGTTATTTCCCCCATCAGCCTCTCACCAATTCCAAATAACCATCCTTGCCCTCGAGATCCAATTTTCTCTGTACAGGAGCCAAGGAATAGTATGTAAGCATTAAATTTAAATCTACATGCATATAATAGGACGGTGGGAAGAAATAATTTCATGATGAGAAAGGAAAGTGGGGGAGTCAGAGGAAAACTTTCTTTAATCAATCCCTTTGAAAGAGAAAAGAAAGAGGGAGAAAAAGGGAAGCTTCAGGTTGATCAAACTTAATAGCTTACAAGTGAATTCATGTTAAAATGCAGAAAAGGCGAGCTATTTGAGTTTTCACTTCATCTTCATCGGGGAAGTGGATATTATTCTTGACACTCTCTCTCTCTCTCTCTCTCTCCCTCATTCTTTTCCCTCCCAACGACTCACTTAATTGATAAAATCAAAAGCCATTATTCGTTTTTGAGACCACGTCTCAGGGTTCCCACTGTCTCCCGTCCACCACTCTCACTTCCTAGTCTCTTTAATCCACTATACTTCGATCCAAATGGTTATTTTACCTACTTCTCTAATGTCTGTCTACAGCCACTCTCACACATTTTATTTCACTCCTATACTCACTTGAGGGGAGCAGTCACGTAGAATCTCCATGGTAACAGTTTCCAAATCATCTCAGGACTCAGCATCCTCAAGCTCTTCACATCCACTCATCCCACTCATTCACTACTATACCTTCATGTGCTTCCACTCTCTCTCTCTCTCTCTCTCTCATTTGATGATGCTTGTGGTCGGGCTCGGCTCCTTCCCCAAACTTGGAATTAATATTCTGGAACATTACTCAGCCATGAAAACTTGCTACAAACCTCTTACTTTTCTCAATGGAATGTTAATAGTAGGAGAGCCCTATATCGATTTCCATCCTTTATTATATTATACCATCCCATGAAATCCCTCCAAAGCAAGTCTCCAACAATGGCCTCAATACACCCTACAGCTCATTCTTCTCTCTCATATTCCAGAAAATCCCCATTTTTTATCATTACCTATGCCTCTTAAATAAAAAAAATACCTTGACGGTCATGAGGGACCATTCGTTACTACTACGCTCTCTCAGATTTCGTTGAGTATTAAAAAAAATTCTAAATCTCATGTAAAACGGCATATTATGTAGTTTTGCTCTCAAACCTAGTTTATATGGCGTGAGTTGAAGGGATTGAATTTGAATGAATTTGGATTGAATTGAATGAGAGCCCAAGTATTTTTCTTGAGCAAAAATGCTTAATTTTTCACTCACTCAATGTTCCTCTCATTCTTTTTTCTCGGATCCTTTTCATTACTTCCAGTCTCTGCCTTGTGTTTCCAACGCTTTGCATCATCCCGCTTGGGTTAAAAAAATATCTCACTCGGAGTCAGTGAAAAGATTCACGTTGTATTGGGGTTTATAAAGATGCACAAGAGAGAAAAGTTAAATGATGCCTCGGCAGTTTTGGAGAGAAAAAGTCTTTATAAAAATATTCAGAGGCAACATTTTCTGATTCGATTCTATTAAAGTTTTTTTTTCCAGAATGAACCTTCATAAATATTCATGATAGGCTTTCCTCTATGCAGATTTCCCTCTTCCCCGTCCCAACAGCTTTCTTCTCAACATAGGGAAATTTGCAAATAAAGTATTTTTTGGGAATCTACATCCCCATGATTGGTTTTTTCATGATCCTCAACAGACATGGTGCTAAAAAGAGCTTCCAGCCTCCGCCGTACATGGGATATTCACTTTTACTTATGTGAATGATGTTGAGAGTCTGCTTCACGCCCATTACGTACAGTACATTTATTCAAATGAAAATTGTTACAGAATTTACTTTTTGTTGAGGAGAAAAATTGACTGATTTTTACTTAAAAGACTGGATTTTCCCTAACAAAAAACTGTACTCTTTTAAACTAAGAGGAACTTCTGCATGTAAAATGATCCTTTGTTATTCAAACAAATCATTGGGAAGGTTCGAGTAGAATTTCTTTCATTAAAGTTCATATGGTCTCGGGAGTACTAGAGGCAGGGAGACGGGAGTTGGAAATTCTTGGATTTGTAAACAATCTTTCAATTGAAGCTTCCTTACTTTTTCTCCTATTTTCTTACATATCTTACATAGCAATATTTATAAGAAGAAGAGAAACATGAGTTGATGCAATTATTAGATGAATTATTATGAGGAGATTGGAAAGAAAGCTTTCCAATCTCAATCAATCAATTTTCATCTCAAAAAAAATCAATCAATGACGTCCAGCCGACAAGCAAGCAACATCTTCCAAAAGTTGCTCTGCCTTTTTCAGTAAAATTATTAATTTAACTGGAAGTGGG
>JAQFXU010000876.1:0-38351 GCA_034693705.1 Spatulosminthurus flaviceps
CCCCCCACACACACACACACACACACAAACACATAATCTTCTTAACTTTTAGACATACTCTTTTTCCACAATAGAAATTGAGCCTTATATAATAAAAAAAAGTATGTAGACATTTGTTCGGGGGTAGTAGAAGGTTGTAAAAACTCCTGTGGGTCAACTTCCACACACTGGCTTTTATGCATTTTAACTTTGTAAAGTTATAATCCAATGTCTGGTTCCTAGAAAGCTCAATCTTGTTTATTACTTAAGAGATGGTGGAAAAATATTGGAAGGGGTTTAATAAGTATTTAATTAAATTCCATTATTGAAACGAAGTCAATTTTCTCTCAGGATTTACTCTCATTGTCATTTGCTCAGCTTTTTTCATTCAGGTTTAGCATAATCGTATAAGATTATCCCTTTTATTTTTTCCATCTCTCTCCATTGTCTTTTATCATTCTGTTCATATGGAAAATCCCTAGCTTTTTTCCTAATGTAACATTATTAATGTTCGGCGTGCAAGGAGCCGTCAGCTTGAGAAGATATTGAGCACTTCTACACAAATGATATGTCGTTAATTGTGTGTGTGTGTGTGTGTGTGTGGTGTGGCCTGCGTATAGAGTAAAACATACAGATATATTTGCAACTCACGTGGAATGGACAATAGAAAAACTCTATTAGTGTTTACATTAGAAGACGAACATTGAATCGTAAGTTGAATTTATAGTGGTGATGGGACTTTTTAATTTTCTTGCTTCTAAATCCCACAATTATGTTAATTAAATATCCATTTGTGATAGCATTAATTATTAACTCTGGCTTTACCTATTCAAAGGGTTCTCAGCAGGAGGGCTGGAGTGTGGCTCACTTGTCCAATAAGAAACGTGCACTCTAAAATGATTTTCCTATCCCAAGAGCAAAGCAGCCTTTCCTTAGATCTAATGTCAATGAGGATGAGGAAGAGAAAATTTATATTATGAGGAGAATAACACGGTAATAATGGTGTAGTTTCTCCAACTTGAGCATGGGCATGTTTTTTATGGGGAGAGCTATTGGTATTGTTAGGATTTGAAAAAGTACACGTCTAGGTAAATGACATTATTGTGTGGTGCTCTGTCTGTGGAGAAGCTATGGCGTGTAGAGAAATAGTCTTCATAATAAAGTTGAGGAGGAGTGTAAGGTATTAAGCTCATTATGATTCGGAAGAATGTTCCAATACTTTAGGTCCCATTGACACGTCCACAGTAGTGGCGAGGACTGAGGACGTAAAAGATATTTAATAAAATGTGGTTCCATAAAATGGAGAAACAATGTAAAGTGAGTGAGTGGCGACTGGGAAGGGTGTCATCCCCGCGCTTCCAATCAACTATACAAAGAAAATATGTGAGAGGAAAAACTTTTGACTAAATGGTAGAACTGGTGAGAGAGAGAGAGAATCCCTGACAATAATTTCTCTTCCTCTGGACCTCTAATGAGAATTTCACGTTCAACGTGTTCGGTGAGTTGAGAAAACAGGGTAGTTACTTTGGCAGAAATTACTAGACTTTAGTCGTATGTACATGAAATGTGGAGAGAGGAGAGGGCTCTTTATTTATCTAATCAGGATGCATTGATGATTGTTCCAGTCTTGTACTTGTTTCCAAGTGGTGTCTCTTCAATTCCATTATGGTCTTTCATCAATTAACCCCTCCAATGACGTTAAATGTCGTCTTCGTCTATTGTCCAACTGACGGACTTTTGGGACTGAGCGCGTAAAAATGATTTCCTACGATTCCCTTTCCACACAGGACATACACACATCGAGAGACACACACCATTTGCTTACCGGTTATTCTACAAAAATTCACATTCCAAGGTTGTTGTAAGATCAATCTTTTGAGAATTCCATCTTATCATATCTTATGAAAAGAATATTAAATTTGTACAATTTCCCCCCCCCTTTTCCATTACATATATATATATTTTCTCTCACTTCTTGTGAGAGTCATTGAAACTATAGTGAATAGCAGAGGAGGTGGAGAGGATGATGATGTGTCCCCAAACTGGTTCACAAATTATTGTCATTAAAATAACTCTTTCCACACTTGTGTGTACATACACATATGTCTTGTCCACAAGCTTCTAATGTCTCAACGTCACCATAAATTCCTTCAATCTTTATATTTAAGGAATTTAATTTTTCTACACTTTAACCCTAAAGTCCTCCTCTTTTCTATTTGCCTGGAACTATTTTTTTAATTCTTTTACATTATTGTCACCTCACTCCCGTCCGTGTGACTCAGAGACTCACCCACTTGCTTTCCTCAAAATTCCTTTAAGAGCAGTGTCTTATGTAGTTGATTTCAACCTTCTTTTATTACCTCCCATAAATACACACACGTCCAGTGTCAGGGTAAATCATTCAATTTTTTATACAATCTATTATATTTCAGCTCAGCAACAGCTCCTTTCATCTTCTTCACACAGAATAAGTGACAGGAGCAGCAGTAGTAGTGCAATGTAACCAAAACCTTTTGATATTGCAGTAGTGTCAAGAAATAATTTTCAAAATACTAGCCCAAAATGTACTCACCATTAGAAAAGCACACACTTTCCCAACGGTACAGGATCCGTAATTTATACTTGTAATTTCACATATCTACACACGCAAGTTATAGGAAATTTAGAGGGAAGGAAGTAATTTGATAAAGATCGGATTTACGAGATAATTCAAATCCTTAATTATTCTGAATATTTTGTAAAAGCTAATTATTTTTCCTACGCTGATTTTACATTAATGAATGTACAGCTCTGAGTATCTAATTTATCAATGAAAGCTTCTATAAGAATGAAATGTATTTATGTATAGTGAGAAAAAAGCAAGTAAACTTTTTTATCACACTCATTTGTAGAGAAGATTCGGAGGAACCGTGAGATAGCCTCCCCACTTCCAAAATTATCCAAAGGGGGGAAATTCCCCCAGCCAAGGGGCTTCTTGTAAGAATTTTTTCAATATTTTTCCCGGACCCTACCCAGTACCCCTAACATGAAAAAAAATATTTTGGTCAATACCCGCACCCTCATCGGCTAAAGTCGTGATTCATCCTACAAATACAAGCTCCATAATACTTAAATAATAGGAAAAAAATGCAATAGTTTAATCTCTGAGGAAAGTGCTACAATCGGATGTATAAATTTGATATGAAAAATTGAGAGGTGGTGATTCTTTGGACAGGAAATGTGGTTGGACTGTTGCACATGAGTGAAATGTTCAAGTTCAAAAGTGTTGAACTTGACCCTATAAGTCCAATGATAACTCCGTCAATTCTTGTTGATGAAGATAATTTTATGCTGATGCTTTCATGTCATGAAAGAAAAGGGTAAGATTCCTCAGACAAACATACTCGCCTGTATATAAGCAGATATATGCTTTAATTGCTAATGGTTAATACAGAATAAATATGTAGCTCTGGCTACACGTAAGTACAAAGGGAATGATTACCCTTCACGCACATTATACTATGTATGAAGATTAGAAATACAAAGCATAGGCATGGACTCACACAACAACCTCCCTCAATGAACTCCAAAGACTGGACATGTCTTCCCTAGTCCCTCATCTATCCTACATACATGCTTTATTCTTAATAAAAACAATTAAACCTCCCATCCTCTCCATGCATAACAATAAGGATGACCTAGACATGCATGAAACGAGCAACTGTTGTATCATCTGTTCTACTCTCAACATTTTTCACACAACACTATATTCTCTACGTATGTGCATTCATTGTGAGAGATGGAATTCACTTTTAATATCCGCTTTGACAATACTTAAAAAAACTACGGAGCCTTTTATTGTCCATGTATGTTGATTTTTGTTGACCATAAATGTCTACATTATTAAAATTAAAATAATTATTATGCTTATTGCTAAAGATCACGGGACATTTTTTTTTGAGCTCAAATCGTAATTCGCACATTGTCTACACACACACACACACACACACACACACACACACACACACACACACACAATAATATATGATTTAGAGACCACCGGAGTTTCCGCTCCATGCGTTCAGCTTCGCACAGATTAACTTTTACTCCGAGCCTCCTTTCTAACAACTATTATTAATTTATCTTCAAATCATCTCATAATTTATGGGCTATACGCCGAAGGAAAGTCCACTATTTGCATATAGAGAACTGATAAGGTGACGAGAAAACCAGTAAATTATAAGTCTCATCAATTTTTTCCTTCTCCCCCTCAAACTCTTACCTTTTCAAAGTTTTAAGCAAAAAATGCACTCTCCGTACGGCGCACTGCATAAGTGAACTCCTTTCATTATAAAAGCATCTTTGAAAGGAAAAAAATACTTTGGGAATCTTAACTCCAATAAAAAAAATTAACCGTATAATACTTAATACAATAATTATTATTATTATTACCAAAAATGGTGACCAATCTTTCCTCTTCAAGGGTAGGAAATATACTGCTAATCGAACTGTGTTCCTAAAATTTTAACGTCATTTTTGTAGTATGTACATAATTATTCCTTGATGAACTTGTCCCTATCATCCACTCAGAACGATATTATATCGTGGGCTAAAGTGCAAAAGGGGTTATAATTTTCGGAACGTTATGGGAAAAACAAAATTATAGCCCCTTTCGCACTTTAGCCCAGGATATCAAAATACAATCAAGAGGAAGACTTACAAAACACTGATAATAATTATTGTAGAGTGTGCAAATTATGATTAGGTTTTATCCCCATCTTTTTTCCTTTATAATAGGCTCAAATAATGTTAGAGTATTTATAAAATAATAATATCTTTAAGACCTATATAGAGAGGAGCCTACAATTAAAATCAGCTTTGTGGAAAGAATATGTATAGAGAAACGTTCAGGTGATAAAATAATGTTGTATAATTCCCTTTTAATCTGAAAAATGTAGGGGAAAGAATCAAATGGGGATGGCAAACATTTTTAACACAATAATAATTACTACTAGGAAATCTCTCCTTCTACGTCTCCCTCTCAGCTCCATCATGACCATTGTAGTCGCAATTAAACCTCCGCTTAAGCATTACATGCATGAGGAACTTTACAATTTTATCAATGTTCCCCCTACCATATATTTTTTCATATATCTGGATTTTTATCATTGCCAAAAAAAAAAAGAATTATCTCCTATAGGAATCTTCATAGCCAAAAAATCCTTTAAATTTCAATTTGTTCCCTCACAAGTTTTTTCCCTCAATTTTAATAATAAGACTTGAAAATCCATGTTTTGGACTATAGTAATTACTCCGAGTGATTCTTACAACTAATTTATATAAAAAAAATGTGGAGCCGAGCCATCTTTAAATCTCATCCACCTCCAACAACCGTTAATAATATGGTTGTTCTTGTTGTTGTTGTGTGCGTGTGTGGGGGGGGGGGGGAATATCGAAGCTATAAAAGCCTCAGTAGTTGAAATGTGTGTGCCTGTTTTACAATTAAATTTTCTCTAATATAATCTCCCATATAATTCCTACTTATTAAACATGTTTTAAATGAAACTGAATTATGGGGGAAATGATGATAATTCCAAGTTCCTTTCCGTAACATTACAAAACTGTGAACAACTTAATAATGGTATTTTAGAAAAATTTGCCCACTTCTTTCTTCTTTTGCACTTTTGTGACTTTGGAGTCTGCATCGGTTAGTGTCATGAGAGATAACATGTTCATCATCATCATCATCATCATCCAAATTGCTCATAAGAACTTCATCTTTCCTACAAGTATTCACACTTTAGTTATTATTACACACTACGACGAAGAGAGGAAACAACCTGGCATATATGTTGGAGTACATTGAGGACGTGTGGTTTGCAAAATTCCAAAAACCCATGGGAAGAGCCCATTTAGTACTGGATTATTATATGGAAAAGGTTTTGGAGTTTTCTGGAAACTTATAATAATAGCGACGACTTACACAACTCCACCCATTTGAAATAAACATGAGGAAGATGATAGGAAGTTCTCCTTTTTATCATCCATGAGAAAAACAATCTGATTCCCTTTTTTTGTACTGCAGAGGATGCATATGATGATATGTAGATACAAGTTTATTTGAGGTTAGGAAAAAACATTTTTATTATATATGGGATTGGCGGAGTGGAAAGAGCAGGAGGGGAAATATTCTTGTACATATTTGTGCTAATATGATTTTGTTGGATGCTGAGTTAGAGACATAAGCACCAATAATTAGGGCTATTATTAGTTTTATGACCGAGATTAAAACATTTGAGATAATATATAATAATTCTCTAAAAGTATCTAATACCTCCATAAAAGTTTAAAGGCCGGAAATTTTGCCAAACGTGCGTTTTTTGAGACATGAGGCCAAATGCCAGCAATTTTGCCATATTTTCAAATTAAAACTCAGTTGCAAAAAAAAAACATTGCATTTCTTCCAGAACTTGGTATGCACCACGTTTTGAAAAAATAATAATATCATTGGACTTTTCCTATTACAACCTTCCTTAACTTACAAAGGGCTGTAGCTGTAAGCTTATGTAATAAAAGCTACAATAAAAAATAAAAGCCATCTGGGCAAATTCTCAAGAAACAGTTTTTTTTCATGGAAAGAGTTGAAATTTGTTTACATGCCCTCCAGCCATGTACCCAATCAACTTAAAAAATTTACTTGAAAATAATATATCCATGTAAATATAATCATAGACCACTATCTTTATATTGGTTTAGGGACATGACTACAATTTATAATTATTTTCAGTAATTAATTTCACAGCACAAAATCAATAATCGGTTTGAGGCTTTCAAGGCTTGGTAAACAAATGCGCATATAAATGCATACAAGAAAACGGACAGAGACGATTGGCGTCGACAGTCATTGACAGGGACAGGTGAAAAAAAAAACTTCTAGACTTTTCTTAAAAGCAGATTCTTTAAGCCTCTGAATAATTTTACCTTTGAATTTGTACATGAACCAAATCACAACTTATTTTTAGATAAAATGATTGATGATTCCTAACATGTTGGAATCCTTGAGCTGGTTTTAGTACAGGTATTTTAGCATATGTCTACTTTAAAAGGATATTTATCTTTTTTCCTATGATGATCAATGGACTATTATTCGGTAGATTAAATTGAGTAAGTTCTCACAATTCTCGGATCGGCATTTTTAAAAATGTCCACTTAATTTTTTCTCTCTTTCACAAGACAAGAAAGAGGACAACATATAAGTGACTAATGAGTGAGGTTAAAAATTTTAACTTAAAATGCATTTTTCCAGTAGTAGCTGGAACATTGAGTGTATTTCAAATGATACGGTAATTGAAACTAATTGGATTGCTCAACTCCTCACTTACTTTTGTCGAGGCAGGAGATGAATGATCAAGTTAAAAAAATATCCATGTACAAGAAAATCACGAGAACAAAGGCAATCCAAGAAGGAGGAAATTTTTAAAGTTCCTCCATAGCAAATGAGACACGTTGACCTAAGCAAACCTGTCTTTGAGGTTCCAAACTCTTTAACATGTGACACTCAACAAATTGGCATTCACATCAACCACCTTCAAATGTTATTTTGCACACAATTACATATTCGCGCAACTTTTTACTCATGTCCCTTATAAAACTTATGGTGGTAATTATAGAATGTATAACCCAAAACTTTCCATGTTAAATTTTCATCCATAAATTCTACAAGCACTGTATAAGTTTTATACGGGACTTACGTAAAGAGTTGCGCTAAACTGCCTATCATAATCCCATGCACTTAAAGGATTTACACTTTAAAATGTATCATATCAAATTCATATGGCAGGCAGCAATGGTATAATTCTTTCCTAATCCCTTTTTTACGCTCACCTGAAAACAATTGGAGGCGGAACACATCATTTTGAGAGCTGTTGTAAGAATAATAAAAATTGTAGCAAGGAGAACACATGTTACACGTAAATACGAGAAGTTGCTTGTACCCAACGACCCCACAAGTGAGTATTATTCCAATGTATCATCAAATTTAATGGTATCGAGAAATTATATCATTCTCCCCTTTCCTAGCCATTTTTTTTGTCAACTAAAAATAATTGATGTAAAAAATCATTGTGCACATTTTTAACAACAGTAATATAGTGTAAGAATGAGAGCAAATATGCTATGTGTAGAAATGAGAAGTTGCTTGTACTCAACGACCCCACAATGAGTATTATTAGAATGAATAATAAGTGAGTGCACCCAGTGAGGAAAAAGAAGATTATTCAGTTCAGGAATGAGAGATGAAGAGTCTGAGTTAGTTGAACTGACCAGTTTTTTAACGTAGTCTAGGGAATCTTCCACAGCTCAGGTAATAGAGAAGCGAGGTAAATTGTGAACAATTGCTAATTACATCTTAATCAAATTTATCAGTTTGAATCTTAATGCTTATACCCATCCTAATTTGAATATTAAATGGAAATGCATCTATCATTGTCTTTCACACCTTCTCCAAATGGAAGGGATAAAAAGAAGCGAGGAGAGAAGGAACAAGACTTATTAACCTCAGTGGCTCTACGGCATGTAGAAATTTAATAAGTTACATACACAAGGAACGTGCTCCTGTCCAAGATACGTACCTAAGTGACATATCCGGTTACACGTAATTATCAGCTTTGATGGATAACTCAACACTTGAGTTAATTAAAACTCATGCCGACATTACTATTCCATACCATTCCAACCCAATCAGAGTCAACATAGTCTGAGGATTATTCTTCATAAGCCGTATCTATAAAATATATAAAAATATAAATAATGGGCGGAATAGTTAGCCAAGCGTTGAGCCAAGTTAAATTGAGAGCGTTCGGGAGTTTTAGAAAGAACTCCTGCTGAGCTGAGTACAGAATAATGCGTAAGTCATGTAATTTCTACTACTGGACTCTAAAAATTATGCCTATACGTACAAAGCAGGATGGCTTTACTATTTAGATCTTATGAGTTCTCAACCATCGGAAGCATTTCGTCGGCTAAAGTGCAACAGGTGCTACGTGCGGAAATCCTAGATAGTTCCAACTCCCTGCTCCTTAGAATTGCTGCTAACAATGGCTACGCGTATTAAAGTACATGCACAGACTTGGCACCTTTGAGCACTAAGCGATAGCCGCACACCGCCCCTCTTTGCCTGAGGCTGCAAAAATTATGGCTCCTTTTGCAATTTAGCCAATGAATTGCAGGTTCCCACACAGCAAATTTTCAATGATATCGAGGAGTCGGGTTTTCTGGGTCATTCAGGTCAAATGAACAAAAATGAAAAAAAGATCAAAAAAACTGTCGGAGCGGTCAGTGCGGGAAAACAAATTGAAGTGAGAAAAAACCCTTTCCGTTTGAAAAATTACATACCTAAGCCGGGATTCGAACCCGGGTACTCCTCCCTCCGTGTGACTTGGAGCCCTTGTAGCTGTTCCGCTACTAAAGGCGCCAAGACAACTGAAATTGATGAAGCAGATTTTGATGCATTGTAAGTATACGTGTAGGAGTTCCTAGAAAAAGGTAGGAACATGAAAGTGCACTCACGTTTAAGTAATTTATACAGGAAAGATTTGGTGGGGCATTTTTAGCACTAACTATCATACACTAAATAATAATTACATCAATTGGAGGAGCAATCAAGAAACAATCATCTTCTGCTCTGCCAAACATCCCTTCACATTAAAACAACTTAGCTGTGTAGGAAACCACATTCTGCTTCCCTTCAAATCTCCCATGTAATTTCACCATAGTTATATAAGCTAAGTTTTTTTCACCATCCACATTGCATTGGTAAACAAGCAAATGAGAATGGTGCGAAAGCAGTTGCTCTCTCTCTCTCTCTGTTTCCAGCCCCCTGTCCCATCCTATAATAAAGGCCATAAGTATAAAGTTAAAAAGTTGTAAAACGCTTCAGATCCTATGAATGACTGAGAATAATGGAAGTGAGCTGCATTAGTCGGACTACATGGAACTTCCTTTTTATCCTAATCCGCCTGTTCTTTTCTAATTTCTGGAAAACTAATTATAAAGGCCGGTTTAAGAGAGATACATTACGATTAGTTCTTACGAAGAAGAGTAATAACTTCTTAAAACTTATAGAAAGGAAAGGATCAAAAGGTGTTGATTGTCCATATCAAATATGACTTAGATGAGTAATGGTCATAATCGACAGAATAGGCAGTTGAAATTTCACTCTTATGTAATGTGAAGCTAACAATTATGCAGGATTTAATGCTCATACATGAGCTCTATAGCTACTCCAATATTACTTCCTCTTGCACCATAGCCTATACTAGTCCAGAGCTCATGTAGATACACACTAGTAAATGTATTTTATATATGGAAGGAAAAAGTAAGAGGCCTCAGAGCTGTGTAGAGGAGAAGCAGAGCTTCATAAATGAGAATAATAATAGTAATAATGTGGAGAAGCACATTTTTTTTCTCTCCACAATTCCTCGCTTCGTTGCTTTTGGGTGCACTTCTGCCGGCCCTGTCTTCGTCTACAATCATGAGCTAATTACAAAATAAGAGTCAAGTAAGTGTTACCAACATAACTTTCTACTTACACTCATTCTCCTACATTATATAACCATTAGATTTCATAGAGGATTTTTTAAATTCCTATAATAAAAAAAAATACAAAAACTTCTTTGAAAGGATTTTTTTAAAATTACTATTTTGCTATTTATTTTATTACTATTAGATGATGATGATGATGATCGTACTTTAGTAAATTGCCTAACTCATCCTCTCCCACCAAAATAACCCTTGAAGAATAGATTTTCTCATTTATTTCCAATATGTCCCTCTTTAAGGACTCATATCGTGGGTCTCTACTTGTATTATTTGTTAGATTGATAGCAATTATTATTTGTAGCTTATTTTAAATAGCACCAAGGAAAATAGAAATGTTTGAATATTTCCCATTCTAATAGCCTGGTTTCTCCAACTCATAAGGATTTTCCTAAGGAGTACGTTACTATTAATAAATGGAGATACTATAATACTTATATGTGAAGAAATGAACAAGTTTTTATTTCTATTTTTATTATTGTATATGAGGTATAAAAGCTTTTAAGGCATTACACATGGGAGACTCGAGCAGGTTGAATAAGTTGGATAAGACATTGGATTTATTGTCTTCCTTTTTGATATGAGAGGCATATATATACTCTCTATTAGAGGAAGAAAAAACTTTTTTTATCTTGTATTTAAGTGTGGATAGGTGTGAAAATATTCCAGAATTATTGTAGATATCTCAAATGAATTAAGGCTTATAATATTATGAGAGTTGATAGCTACCGAGTTTCTCAAAGATTAGCTTTTGTACACGCAATAAATTATCTATACTTGGCTCTCTACATATAGTAAATGATTTATAGGATCCTAAGAAACACATGGTGGGTACATATATACATCAGTTCACATGTATGTACGTTCACACATTTATGAATCTTTACATATGTAAAATTCCAACGCTCCCACAACAACAACAACAACAACAACAACAACAACAAGAACAACTTGGAAACATTTTCATACAAATGTTTAACCATAAAGCATATTGGAAAAAGAAAAAGCTTGATTTTTAACATCATCTTTTTCAAGAGAGATAATCCTTACAAAGGAAAGGTTCCGCTTATTTTCACATTCTCATATTGCTCAACAATAAAATATATAGAGACGAGAAGGTAGCAGGAGGAGGGAGATATGTATTTAGTGAAGCATGAAAAAAAATTCAAATTGTACAAAAAAAAATGATGGGAACAAATTCTGGTGTACTATCAATCAACTTTCAGCAAGTTTTTGCATCTCTTTTTAATTGAATTCTCTCTGTTGGTAAGAAAAGTGCTTTTTCTTCTTTGCTACTGACCTTTCTTAACCATATAGCCCACCATAGAGCGTAAGAGTTTTCAAAGACGCCTCAACAAATCAAAATTCAATTGCTCTCATGTCATGTCACAGGGTAGGATATGAATTTGTCTTATTTAACTTACAATACACCACAACAATGTATATTATAGCCCAATCCCATAAAGAAGAGAAGCTGTCAAAAGGGGTAAAAATTGTGTATACATGGAAGTACTTCATAATGACAATATAGTTATATGTGAAGTTCAATATACATTTTTCCTTTTATTCCCTTGCAGAATATTATTATTATTATTATTATTATTGCATGCCAAAAGGCTAATTTTAGAGTAAATTAACTCTCAAACAAAGTAATTTTTCTGTCTCTGAAATATATAAGTTGAGAGAAAAACATGCCCTTAAGAGAAATTTTAAATTGAATTTTTCCACGAGTCTCTCTCTCTCTCTCTCTCTCTCTTGAACGGTTCGCTATAGGTGATCATTTTGACAGCGTAACAATTTTTGCAAAAGCATATCTCAGACTTTTCTCTCTAACTCTAGAAAAAGTTTCTACATTTTTTTCTTTTCTGCATGGATTCACGTCAACTGGATTTATGGTATCTATTAAACTTGGACGAGAACAACTATTCCTATGAGTAGCTTTATAAATAAAAAAAACAGAGTCCAAGGAAGGCCGGAGATTAACACCTTTCTAATGGGGGGAAGAGTCTGTGTACACTACTAGAAATGAGAAGGAGAAAAAAAAACATTATGACATGAGAAGATGATGCACACCTTGACTTCCTCCTCAATATACGAAAAGTACATGGTCGAAAAGGGTCAAATATTTTCTCTCTGAGGGGTGAGTTAGTTATTTTCAAGGAATTTAAATCTCGAGGAGATCAATGTAAAAATAACTGTAGGGTAATTACATAGTAACTCCCTTAAAAATAGTAAGTCACGTTTTAGCATCCAACTCTCCTCTAGCATTAATTTCATATATTATTTCTAATAATATAATAATTTTTAAACCCCTTCACATGCTTTCTCACCCTCTGTGAATTTTAAATCCATAATCGTTATCATGCAAATTTCTATACGAAGAAGAATATTTAGATGGACTTCATCTCTCTCTCTCTCTCTCTCTCTCAACCAATTTGCATACCTTGGAGGAAAATGAATGAAAGGTTGAGAAAAAAGTGTGTTCGTACTTTGCTCCCATACAAAACACTACCAACAAATACACAGGCACAGACAGGGATACATAAAATAATAGTAAAAACACTTGTCAAAATTCAAGCTCAATGTAAATGTTTATATGTTTGAATGTGTAGGAAGCCATAGGACTTGAAGTAATAAATTAAGAGGGGGAAAAAGGGGGAAAGATTTGATTTGTGAGACCTTTTGACCAAAAAAAAATCCATCATTTTTTTTTATTTCGACTCTTGTACTTACAAAGTATTGCGTAGCACCTTGAGAGAAGAGATGTATAGAGCGTAAGAGTACATGTAAAAGATATTGGGGTGGATTAGAGGTGGAACATATAGGACAGTTTTACTCGTCACTCGCTCAATTGAACCGCCCAAGCTGAGTTATCACTTTTCAATTTCCAATATAGTAGATAGCTAAGACCTTATTAAATTTCAAGCCACGAAAAGTACATAAAAACAATAAAAACTACATAGACCAAGTTGTAATTAAGTGAAGCTTTTATCAAAGTGTTGGTGAGTGTGAGTAGACGAGACAAGCGACACCACATTTTTAATTCCTAATTTCTCAGGCAATACGTCTTCGTCATTTTTACTACACACATCCCCTCTCTCTCTCTCTCTCTCTCTCTCTCTGCCTCTCCGCTTTCTTTACACATAAAACATACTACGTAGAAGGTTAATAGCAGGCATTTTTAAAGTTCCAGCTCCTGTCAACATGTCCAAATTATCCGACACGTCTCCACTTTTCATTAAACTAACTTTGAACATGTTCTGGTAATTAGGCGTTCGGAACCCAGTGATTAATTTCCAATTCCTCACTAATTCCATGGGTAAATAATGTGGAAACTCAAGCCTCGTCTTGTTTACAAGAGTAGTAATACTTTTCCTCATTTAAATTCCATGTGAGACTTTTACCAATTATCCCCAAATATCCCGAGGAAAAAGGATCAAAATATTTTGTGACAAATAATAATTATTATTATTAGAAAAGAAAAAGTTTTATGGGAAAAAATTAATTTGAAGGAAATTTGTATACCTTGAGTTAAATTCCATCCAGATCGGTATAGCAGCTTGGAGGGTTTTCGATCGGAGAGGGGAAAATCTCACTGAAGAAATTTCAACAACAAAAATTGACTGTATAATTTTTCAGAGTTTTTGTAGGGAAAAACTCCATTCCATTTTATATGGGAGATCCAACCCAGTAAGGGTTTTTGTGGTTTTTGGCCAATTGGCAATATATTTGCTATGTACGTGTACGTGCCCCTGTTAAAGCGTCCACTGTAATTAATATATTGACTAGTTTAGTATTTTTTTAATGTAAAGCTTTAGATATTTAATTACCTTACTTCTTGTAGTGTAATTAATTAAATTGTTTTAATTAAATACTAAAAAGTCTGATGACCATTCATACAGTGTATGTGTAATTTTACCATTTAAAAATGAATGGTAGGAATTTATGGTAGTAATAAGTAACATGGACGTACTTATGTAGTAATCAAAGTAATAATAAAAAAAATGTAAATAATAGTTGTAATATGGATATTAACATTAAAAACTCGTAAATAAACTCGTTTCTACGAAAGAGAGCTTACTAATTTACGGCGCGCTTAAATATTGACCGCCCACAATGAAAATTGTCTACTGGGCGAAAAAACCCGACATTTTTGCCACACAAAAGACACTAAAAAACCCAAAAACTATTTCTGTTATTATTTTCTATTGCTAACACTCCATAATTATTATGGAATATAAATAGCAATTAATTTGAGTGTAAATGAGATCAAAATCTTGCACGTATATTGAAACACTTGAGGATTTAAAGAGCCGGTATTTGAAAAAACGTATATGGGATCGAAGCAGGATATTCACTTATCGAAGAAAAATATATATTGAGTTGGGCTCATGATGATCTGACCAACTTGTGTTTACTCAGACTTCCAGAGTGAGTATGAACGGTTTCGAGAGGATTTCATAACAAGAAAAGGGTATGCAGAAAATACTGCGAGCGATGGTCATGGTTTCCTATGGTAATTAATTGACACTGTCCAAAGATGAAGACCATGGATGGAAAAAAGTCGGATAAAAAAAACTCGCTCAACTCGTTCCATCTTCCCTGAGAAGCTCTTGCTCTGCTGCTGTTGATCCTCATCATGTTCGTCCATCCGCCACAATATTGCCCTCCCTTAAAATAGAAAGAGCAACTCCCTTTTTTCTTCATTCTTTTTCCCCAATCCTATATATAAAAGTATCTCGAAAAACTTTGTATCCTTTAATACACACACTCAGTCACAGTCACCGGCTTTAAAGGAAAAAAAACTTACTACTACTTGCCTTCTTCCCCTCCCCCCCCCCTCTCTCTCTCTCTCTCCCTAAGAGACTATTCGCAAAGGAATTTATAAAAATCTTTCTTTTTTTTTATAGAAAATATAAAAAATCACTCGCCGTTGTCCTTGCCTGCAGTTAGCAGTTTTTTCATACAGAATATAATGTAACGTCTATATAACTATTCCTTGGTTGGTTACTTTATAATTGGGATTTGATACCTGCACAATAAGGCGATAACTTATTTTCTCTCTCACTATATAGACTGTGTACTTATAGACATGTATATGTTGGAAATTAGAGGATAGGAATATTTGCGTGAAGAGAGAAGTTGAAGAACTGTTGTTCTGCTCACAGTTTTGTCTGATGCATCAAAGGTTGTGTGTGTGTGTGTGTGTGTGTGTGAACGTTGAAGTGCATCTTCCTTTTCTCACAATACATACCACAAAGACTGAAGGAGCAGACCAGCTGAATATTTTATAGGCTATATACCTTCCAGCCTGGATCGAGCTACATGTATAAACTCCTACTCTCTCTCTTTCTCTCTCACTTACGTATATTACATATACATACCATACTAATAAATACCTACGCTGATAGGACAATGAAGAATTTATATGGATTAAATGGCAATACAATCTCTCTCTCTCTCTCTCTCTCTCTTTCCTTGAGCACTTCACTACAAGTTGACTTATTCACATGCATGTAATTTATACGTACATATTTACATACACAAACGTTGCATGCTTAGTTCATGACCAAGTGTGACTCCAAGACATTATGTACATGTTTTTTCTATATGTTGAAAAGAAAAGAAAAAAACCAATCCCACATGGAATCTTGTTACAATTAACACTCACTCTGTATAGACCTGAGTGTTTTCAACTAATAAAATAACTACATAATCCGAGGAAAAACTTCAGAATTATTAGCCACTTGATTCCACCGATGATTATACATATGATTTTGATAAATCTCTCAAACTCAGGGCAAGAATCATGAATCATAATATCATGCTTGGGGAAACATGATTAGTTCGAAGTTTATACACAAAAGTAAGTTGAGCTTCATGCCTTTGAGTGCTGTCCATGGGAAATCCAATGTAACCACACACACACAGAGAGAGAGAGAACAAGTGAATTGTGTAGTAAAGGAGCGCGGACAGATGTTAGTCAAGTTTTTTAAAACACAAAAATTCACACAAGATTCATGTTTTAACACTGCCCTTGGTCCAAAGTGGTAGTGCTTAACTCATTAATTTACGAAATACTTAATCAATTTAATGAAATTCTCTCTGTAGACACGATCCAAGCAAAGGAGATAGGAAAGAGTGAGGGGAAATTCATAACTGTCTCCTTTACTTGTCTTGTCGAGGGTGTTTGATACACCTCTATCCACTTATTTACATTGACCATTGTATAACACCCAGGGCCCTAAAGGAATCCAATCTTCATACGAAAATCACTTGAGATCTTCTCTAGTACAAACAAGGGTCCTCAGTTTTTATCTTAAGGAGTTGAGAATATTACAATGTAAAGAAAATTTTTAAACAATTATTGTGCGGTAAATATGTATATGAAAGCCCATAAAAATTCCATGTGTTTTTTTTTTTTACTTGTGTACTCGTACTAAGGAAATTTAAACAGAATGAGGATTTTTTTCTAAACTTGTTAAAACTGTCAAGCTCCGTCAATATATCAATGTGTTTAATTTTTTTTCTTCTCAGAACCACTCCATGCGTAAAGGAATTTGATATGGAAAAAAGTAGGTAAATTTGATGAAATTGATTGAGAGTAAGTTGAGGGAAAAATTGGCTACTCCTTGAATTAGCAACGCTTAGGACATAGCTCATTAGTCTAAATACTTTTGTCAAGTAGAAATTCTAAGAATCGTCCTTCCTCCACGAGTATATGTTAACAAGGCGAGGAGGAACAGGGCTCTTCTCTAAAGACTCGGACTCTTCAAGCGAAACCATGAGCCTTTTCTTAATACTCGTATACATACTAGGTAGGAACAATGCTCAAAGTCTCCATCCTATGACCAACAATCAAAAACAAATAGAAAACTCGGCCCCAGACCACGTCCCTAAGTAAGCGTTAAGAATAAAGTAGCACCTTGATCAAAGATGATACTAATCTCCAGGAGAGTAATATTCAAGTCATTTAACATTAAGCTGTGATTCCCTTTCTGTGTGTGTGTGTGTATAAAAAACAAGGAATATAATAATTTGAGAGGAAACACCAAGTAAGTTTTAGTTCGCAGCAGATAATGCGTATATTTGTGGGTTTGGAATGGAAAAATATTTTTCAAAACAAAATCCAGACTATGGGAATATAATTTTCAATGAAAAATAAAAGCTTTTGAGTGAATATTATAGAGAGAGAGAGAGAGAGAGAGAGAGAGAGAGAGAAGAAAAGAACAAGTGTGTATAGTTGTATGAAAAAGAGACATGGGCAATAAATTATTGTTAGTTCTGCCAGAGATGTAAAAAGAGACGAAAGAAAAACTGAGGTGAATGAAAGGAAGGTGGGTGTTTTGTAGTCACAACTCCTCTGATTCTCTACTGTTTGTGGGGTAAACGTAGCAAATCATGAATACTTTTTCAAGGCGTTTTACCTTCCTCCTAAAATTTGAGTGCGTGTTACAGTAGCTACATTTATCCACCATCCGGATGAACAGGATAAAAGTCAAGAATGATACTTAATTGAAATTTTTCCTACTCCCTCCTCCGTTATTACAACACAAACTAAAACTCCTATACGAGGGTAAGAAAAAACTCTACCAATACACTTTGGCGTTACAATTCCGTTCAAATATAATCTCAGCCTTGTTTTTCTACACTTACTCAGAATTTTTAAACGGTAGTAATTATGTGGAAAATGCCAGTAGTAAAAACATTAGTACTAGCCTAGAAAATTAATTTCCTCTTCCAGGGAAACAATTAGCAACGGTAGTCAATTCGTCAGGTGTATTTAGCCGGAACTTTTTCCTAGGAGAAATAAACCCCCACCGCACACACACACACACACACACACAAAACACAACCACTCGTCATCTTATCATCATCAACACTAGCAAATTACAATTTGTCTCACTGTAATCATAAAGCTTTTTTTCCAACAACTTCACACTATTGTCACAAAAACAGCTAGCTCTTCTTTCATTTACACAACAACTATATACCTCCACCACACAGACATAGAGATTTGATATAAATGTGTACCCTTCAACATTACAAGAGTGTAGTGAGGCTTTTAGCCTTAAAGCCATTACATCGATTATATGAAGCGAAAAGTAGTCAAATGTGAAACTGTTTCCCGCAATTGTCATTTTAGCGGGTACATATAAAATGATTTCTAGGAAACAATTTTTCTCTACTTTGGATTTTTTCCATCCAGCTCTACTAGAGTCCATGCATGTGGTTCTCTTTCCTACCCGGATGTGTATTGTATACATTCGTTGAGCAAGGTGTGGGAAATAGTTTGAAAGGGTAATGCATAGGAGAATGAATCAAGTGTATATTTTGTGAATGTGTAGGGTAAGTGGAGGAAAATAATTATACAATAGATTGTGAGATGCATTATAGACTACTCTGAGATTTTTAGTGGAGTAAATCACTCTGTACTGGGAGAATTTATGTAGACTTGAAAGGTTTATTGTATTGAAAGAAAACGCCGTGTGCTCACAAGGATTTGATCTATTATGAATATATGATTTGCAAAGATATTAATGTGTTTGGAATGAAATAAGTAGAGATAATTAGCACAGCAAGAGGTTGGAAAAAAAATGTTTTTTTCACCCTATGCTATGACTTGTACTAAAGAATTGATAATAAGCTGTTGGCCAAAAACCAACGGCCCAGTACGAGAGCTCATGAGAAGTTCACACTTACATAATTTCCTGTGTATCAAGAGCAACTCGTTCAATGGCGCGACTTCTGGAGTTATGTATATGAAGGCATAGGGAGAAAAACATGTTATACGAATGAGGAAAGGTTAATTCCTACACGCACCATACATTTCAAATAACTGGCTAGAGAACATTCTTGAGGAGGAATAGGAGAAGGGGTTGAAAGAAGTCTATAATTTTTCCTTGGTCAAGCCATATGTAATGCAATGTGTGTGCATGGAGGAAGAATTAAATTAATTGATATGGTAATGGTGTTGCTTGAGAAGACTCAACATCTTTCTCCATGTAAGCTTTTCCAAAGTGTGAAAATTTATGCAAAGAAAATTTATAAAGACAATTAATATCATTGTTTCCATTGATTTTACACACATTTCCTTTGCTCAACATGTGGTCACAAATTATACCATTGTCCGACAGTAGCTTCTCCCTGCCACCCCCTACAATCACAGTAGCTTCCTATCTACATAACATGCCCATCCATAATTTCACAAGTCCATACAGAATTAGGTGGAAAATTCAAGTCTTTTTTTCAAATTTTTTTTATTATACACACTAAAGAATACAAGCCTTAATTCCCTAATGATATTTATATACACAGGAAAATGACCTTTTTATTTTATCCTCTTTTCCTTTCCTCTACCTCAGATTTTATCCCTGCCCAATCCAAACTCTACCCTGAAAACATCAGGTTTAACTGGAGGCAATTATTCTACCAAAAGTTTCATTATATCTAGTATAGATATTATCCACCAATAAGAACCTTTTTTTCCACAACCTTTTCTATGACAAAAAATCATCATAGGCAAAAATCAAATGAAACTTTAGTAGAACTTCCATGGAATTTTGCCTCTGTGAAAAACATAAACTGTGAAAAAAAAAATATACATATTTAATCAAGGCTAATAAGCTTTTCACACTATGTAAGTCTTACATTGTTTTTTGGGCTTCTTATGAAGAGATCCGCTACTACACTGCTCCACTGCATCTGATCATGATATAATTTATGCAGAAAATGTCAGTGTATGCGCTAAAATCATGTATGAGCATATATTTTCCAATCTAACTGAATTCACTTGGTTTTCTCTCTCTCTCTCTAGTTAGAAAGAAAAGTATAGGTTAATTGTTGGAACATTTGGCGGAATTAACTGGTTGTTGGTAATGATAATTACAATGATTATGTCTAACTACTATATTTTCATTGTAATTTATTTACACTACTACTACTCTGTGTAGGAATAGCCGGCCTTTAGGAGACTTGTTACCATAAGCTTGAAAATAATGCAAACAACTGACGGATAAGCTGTCAGTCATTAGTTGTGTCAGAGACTCTGAGGAGCATGGAATGGAGTTTACCATGTATTTTCCATTGGATTTCAAGGGAATCCTCACTTGCTCTCAAACTCATCTTTTCTCATAGAATATATTGAACGAGGCACAATAAGTTGATAACCAGGAGCAGTAGATAAACGTCAGATTATATAATTTTAAGCCTTTTCCCCCTTTAAGACAACTACAACTTATCCCACCTCCGCCTCAAATCCATCGAGAGACTTTGAAGAGGAGAAAAAATTGAACCTTTGAAAAGTATAGGAAGATTAGTAGTAGTAAAACTATAGGGAGAATGTACGTCGTACGTATACACATACGTAGTTACTATAAGAAATGATGATGTAATAGCTAAATCATAAAGCAGGACAGATTTGTGTATAACCAGACTTTGATGTCTTTATGTGAAGGAAACATAATCTAGATTGGCTTTTATGTACTAATCATCAAACTTTACACGGTAACATTGTCTCGACAGAACAATTTAATTCTCCCTGGCTACTACCTTCCCCTCTACTATAATTCGTCCCTTCCCCAACACCTTTAAAAGATAGGAAAATTTTAATTACTCACGTTCCAAATCCTATAGATATATTAGACCCACTTTACTCATACAAAATAATAATAATATATAGAGTGGACTTGTACATTATACTTCCATATAACTTATTATGACTCCTTTCAAAGGGATTGTTTCTCTGGATTCTCTCTCTCTCTCTCGAGAATAGATTTTATGACCGTAGTAAAATCATCAACGGAAGAATAAAAACGTCTGTTCTGTGTATGTTCCTTCATCTTTTACTTCTATGGAGAATGAGACAGCAGAAAAAATTGAATTTTTTAATTTGACCCTTCCATAGTATCATTGCACTGTGATGCAGAGAGCATATATACGGTTTAATTGTGAGCAAAAGGGGGGGAAACAACTTTATAGCAGCAACCACACCACAAGAGAAACAGCATTTTCACAGATAAAATCAACATTTCCTCAAACGGTTGGGGGTAAACAATAAAGGATGAGCGTATTTTTTTAAGACTCGGCAAATATTTGCAAAATTCCTATCTCTCTCTCTCTCTCTCTCTCTCTCTCTCTCTAATAATTACAATTCCTATTAGACTTTCAATTGACCTAACAAATAAATACGGCTGCGTCATACATAGCAGACCTCCAGTTCCTCTCAACCTCCTCTCATCCTCTCTATGTCCTCTACAATATTAAACCTATCCAACAAATCCAACTCACCTTCCAACATGTTCATTCACATGAGAAAAACACACACACACGTCTCAAATCTACTTTTCCTATCAATGAATGAGTTTGAATGGCAAATTCCAAATGTAAAAACTCGTATGCTATACATTATTGTCTGTGGGAGGTATATAGTCTAGACTCTAACTACAGTACTCAGATAAAATAATGCAAGTTGAGGTGGGAAATAAGTAGAAACACATGCTTTAGCTCCAGCTAGTTTTCCTCTTATAGTATATATAGAAATAGTACGAGGCGGAAAGAAAACTTTATTCATTCATCAAAACGAGGTAGGAGTAGCACAGATTGAATAAAATTAATTGCAGGAGGTTACACAAAAGCCTCAAGATTAGAACATGTAAGGGAATTCATTGAAGCTAATAATAATAACTCATCATCAATTTGCTAGGACAGCTAACAACTCTGGATTATCTTCACACGGAATGGACATTATAGTGAGGAAAAGGAGATAAATATAAGTTATTGCTGAGTATATGAGAAATATACTTTGGACTTGTTCTTCTTCTTACTCTTGAGAGAAATAGCGTGGGAACAACTTTCTCATTGACCCTTAACATCCAAAGGAAACATTTTCTGCCAAGAAATCACATATTCCCTCGGTTGACTCATCAGGAGTACCATTTGCTACTCTACTCCAAGCAGCACAGACAGTAGACAGAAGACAGACAGACGGAGGAGCATTGCCATGCTAAACCTCTACTCTCATAGTACACAAAAGTCTAAAGGACAGAGGGGCTAAGTTAGAAGAGAGGGAGGCGGACCTTGAAAGGAAAGTCCGGAACCAGGATGTAACTTCTCTGAGGTTTTGCGGTATTACATTGATCTCTATCCTTGTCCTCCTACATCATCGTCAAAGCAAACCACGTGTCCAAGACTCTTCGCGCTACTTGAGCTTCATCACAATTGCAAGGACTTCCATCTACGTCCACATCACACACATATTTACCCCTTTTAGGAGTCATCATCTAGGAAAAGATTGAACGTGATTCTCTTTCTTTCACTATGTCGCTCTCTCTCACACACACACACATCACAATGACTTTTACTAAATCACGCTTTGATTCCTCACTAAAATCATCTTGAGAGAAGACTCCACACATACAGAGAGAGAGAGAGAGAGAGAGAGAGACTCTCATGTCGCCCTGAACATCATTTTGGGATTCCAAGGTAGATACGCTAAACTATTCTACACACTTGCAATTTGCCTGGCACATCCATCCTTTAGTTCCACATTGAGGCATAAATAACGCGAACACAATCATTGTATAGTTACATACACAAGGGTGGCTTATAATCCACCCTTTTATTCCTCCAAGTATTCTCTCTACAGAAGAGCTACTGTTCTTCCTCCTCTCTTCACTCTTGTATACTGTAGCCCTTGAGACTTTTAAAGTGCTAGAAGAACGGTCGGGAGAGAGACGCCTATGGATGTTGAATGTACATAAGAATTGCATAAGGCACTAAAACCACCTGTTATGCCAAGTATGTGAGGGAAAGTATTATATTATGAGGGTGTACATATAGTGGAGGAATTCACATCACAATCATTTTTTTTAACTTGAGAGTGAGTATAGAAGAAGTCGTTTTTTTCTCATGATTTCTGTTTGTACTGGATGCTCTCCCGCTGAAAAATAATTGATAGTGGAGGAAAAGAAGAATGGATGAAGCAGTGCGTATAACGGAGCGAATCTCCTCTAGATTTTTCTTGAAAATTGAAAAGATTGTAGGAGAAAAGTAAAGGAGGTGGAGGAAAAACCTGGGATACGTACATATACACATTACATTTACAAAAGCAATTGAGAATGGCAATATTCTCTTAAACCGTAATGGTATAGCTTTAAATTATACAAGGGAAAAAAATTCTCTCGCCAATCCTCACTCAATGAGCAGAAGGAATCTTCAAAGAGAGAGAGAATTCTACCTTGTCTCCGAAGTTATTTGTGGATTATGTATACAATAAGAAATAATGTGAGTTTATGTTACATGGAAGGAATGGAACTTCTACAGAGATGAACTCCAAAGTGGAAAAAAGCTATTGCTCTAAGTATCGTACACATTCCTATACAAGGTCTCCACTTAATCTTCTACTTATTTTATCGCTTACTTTTACATAACTTCACTTGTTTTTCCACGTAACCACATCCACTGGTTACGTTGTTACTATAGTAGTAAGTAATTATGAATGTTAGCCAAAGCTGAGGGATTTTTTAGCTAACAATTTTATAGAGATATATATTTTATTATAAATGTTTTTTTTTCTGGGGATATTTTCTCTCGTTACAGGAAAAACACATACTCCTTAAATAATGTCCTAAGAATGTATTATATGGCCCAGCTATTTTTACTTTGGGGTAATTGAATAATTTATAGTAAGCTTGAAACTAGAATTAAATCAAGGCTGTAAAATGTTATGCCATATAGGAAGCCAGAGACTTGAACTGTACGTGTGTGCCTTGAACAATATATACGTTCTGTGAGTTGTAAGTGTGACCGTTCGTACTGTTCTCTTGTGTGAAAGATAGAACCATTTTTTTCTCCTTCTTTTTCTTCATCTTCTTCTACTAATGTTTTATAGGGACGTTTTTTTTTAGAGGAACTTTTGTATGAGCAAGAAAATGTTGGACTCTTAACTTGTTCCTCCTGAGGATTGGATTAAAGAAGGTGTGCGTTTACATATGGGTAAGAGAGGCGTTAAATCAACAGATGTATATAGGAGAGGGCTAAGTGCCTACTTTACGACCAGAACATTAACATTGGTAAAAATGAGTTGTGCAGTGACAGTATTATCATAGGGAGAGTGTCTCTCATAATATAATGTATGAAACAGACGCGACAGAGAGAGATGTGTGTGTGTGTGTGTGTGTGTGTGTGTGTGTGTGTGCTGGTGGTGGTGGTGGTTGGTGTTGTGTTTCTAATAAAATTGCGGAACACAGTCGTCGTTCCTCACGGATAAAGAACAACTCTTAAATATCACTTTGTGAGGCATAAAACTCTTGTATAATGTAGAGAGAGAGAGAGAGATGCTCCTGCACTAGAAAAGGAGGGAAAAACCTGACGGATCTGTTGCGATCGAGGTAAACTTTTAGAATGACGCATCCAATTATTTTGCCTACCTCATCACACATTCAGCTCTTTTAAATAGCTACTCTCCAATCTTTTCTTTCTTTGTCCTTAATTCCTATACAGGAGGAAAAGGAGTGAGTCCTACGGGAATTTTCCTCTACTCCCAGACTCTATCTATGCATACCACTACAAATCACGCCTTCAACCATAATATTCTTCTCATCTGTAAATAAGCTTACAGATACTACGTCAGTTAGTACAGGAATAAACATCCTCTCCAATCCAACATTTTTTCCTAGCACATCAACAAGAAATCAAATGAGACACCGCAACCAATAGACAATATTTTCCATCCGCTCCTCTCCTGGTATAAAAATACAAATGGATTTTCCACCCCCACCACCTTCCCTCTCGCACCCTAAAAAGGAACGCTTCTTTTTATCTCATCTAAAAATCCACTTTGAATGCTCCAGCACACTTGCAATAATTTCCATATATAAACTTTTAGCCTGGCAAAAAAAAAATATGGACTTTACTAAAAGATTTCTGGTGACGATTCATTTTTATGATTGTAGATTTTTCCTCCATAAGATTTCCCTCCATGCGAGAGGAATGAAGCCAATGTATTGGGATATTTTCCTATGGTCATTACAATGTAGTCGGAACTCAGTTTAAGGAATTCCCTTTCCCCTATTCTATGCATAAAGCTTTAAGAAGGTGCTCTGATCCGGAACAAATCTTTGAAGATGAAAGTACAATTCCTCAGGATAAAAATCATTTCCGCCCGTCAATTTTTTTTAAGTATTGTCCAAAAGTTTTATCCCTATAAATTTTATACCACCAACCCAAGAGAATAACAGTGGTTTTTCCTACATCTGAGTTTACAAGTACCAAAAGTTTCTACGTGTCTATTTTTTCTCATGAAAGTATTTAGCTTTTTTTGGGGGGAGCTAAAAAATCCCCTCGATTCGCAATAATATAGAGAATTTCCCCAATTTGTCTTATTCTTGCAATTTTTGTAGAGCAGGAATTATCCCTTTAATAACCTATGATTAGCTAATACAATTTTAAGTGTAGCATTATAACTACACAGATAGAAGTGTAATAAGAAAGAGGAAAAGGAAAGTTTTCTCACTATCATTTCCTCACATTTGTCTCTCCATAGCATCATGTCAATATCAAAGAAAAGTACAAAGTTTTCATAGAGTGAAAAAAAATGTACATGAGAAATTTTTAGTATGTAGACATTGAAGAAGATGAACCTCTTCCTCCATCTGTTACTTGTTTTAAGCCGTCAATTAATTTCCAGCAATGGAAAAGATATGGACTGACTGTGTAGTATGTATCCCTATGTATTTCTATATATTATAGTTGTCTATATGTACGTACATATGTATGTGTATATCTCACAGTTGAATCGGACTACATTAAAAAATTTGGTGTGTCATGTCATGATTCTCATTAACTCACTCTTTTGTTTCATAGTCAACAGACGTCCATGAAAGTTTACGATTTAGTCAGTTGAGAAATTCCAAGTATTTTTTCATTCCCACCTTCTGAGTGAGGTATTTTTGCAAGTAACTTTATTATTGTCTATATAACTTGAGCCAATGACTCTCTCCATCCATTTGCAATCCTATTGATGTGTATAGACATGTATATCTTATTGTACACATAGTAAAACATAGATACTCGCAGAAGAACAGACAAAAAATCCTCTATTCATTTTCAAGTAAAATTTGCAATATATAATGTAATTGAGGACATGACGTTCGTTCCCCGCTAAATTTATCTATTTATTCCCCTCCCCCGTCAAATGTATTTTTTAAAATTGTTTTCAACTCATTTTGACTCCTCCGTTTTTCTTCTATACAGAGAGAGAGAGAGAGAGGGAAAAAACATTCCCATTTAAAATTAGGTGGAGAAAAATTGCTATTCTACTCTAGAAATTCTTGTGTTATTTTGCAATTATTACTATTACAAATGTAATGGCATTTCTTTACATAGGAAATCATATGCCCATGAAACTTTTTTCTCACTCCTTCTAACACTTATACTTTTATATACATACAAATACTCCTCACTTAAACTTCAAACTTTCATATCACAAATTACGCTTATTCATTTGTCATGGAAATTCCAAAAGATTTTGTCTTCCATTCGAGTTTCTTCTATCACTAGGATTCCTTGGAAAATAATTTCTACTATGATATATCTATGTGTGTGTGTGTGTGTGTCTGTGTGTATAGAAATGATTATATTATTCTTGTTATTATTTCACTTGAGGATTTGGATAAATCTATTTAATTTAGCTTGGATAATAAATAATTTGCTACTCCTTACAAATCAGACTTTTACTTCAAATTAGCCGGAATTATTGCAGCCTTTTCAAGGATCATGTGCTGCTCTTGTTGTTACGGGGAACATGGAAATGATCATCAGTCAAAAAGGGGAGAGAGAGAGAGTGAAGGGAATTTCATAGGGAAAAACTTTAGTGTCAAAATTGTAAAGATCGTTATCAAAGCAATTGTAATGAGAAATAGTCATTTGAAGGAGTGCGCCATCAATTATTATTTCACTTAACTGAAAGAACAGAGAGTCTTAATTCCAGGGATTCCCAAGGATTACCGAGAATGACAAACATTTTTAAAATGTAACATTTCAGCGAGCATCATTTGATTATTGTAGTAGGGGAATAAATTATTATTCCCTTGATGATAATGATAAGTTTGTCAAGAGTTGAGAGTTGTAGTCATTACCCGAGAAGAATCAAGACATTATGAGTGACGGGAGTGCGTCGTCGTCGGTACTAGTGAATAAAGTTATACAAAAGTTATGATTCCATTTCCAAGACCATTCAAATGTTTTTAGAGCCTTTTAAATCTGTATTTACTCTGATAGAATAATGTATATTAAAGGACCCGAAGCCGCTGACAGCCTCAGTGAGCTCATTACAAAATCTCCATTTGAGGGGATATTTTCAAGTGAAAATCCCGAGGATAATTTTTAAATTACCTACTCTTTTGCTTTGCCCACGTGCCTTTAACTTGGTTTTTTTTGTCAATTATTTTTTATTATTGTAGTTCTATAGGGAGCATATTAGTATGGGAATAATAATTAGAGAAATTTTAAGCTTCGTGTATTAACAAGGCCTTATTAATATCTTTACTATGTAAAATTAAATGTTATGTGAATTTTGATATGTTTAAACCTTAAACCTATGGTAGACTCGTACCTATTTTCTACCTTGGGATTTTCCATTACAACCGAATCTAATATTTTTTACTGGCAATCAAAAGTAAATAAGCTTCTCTACTCATATTTTTATACAATAAACAATAGGGTCCGGTCTTTAAGAAAGAAATGTGATCACCGCCGTGGAAGACTTGAAAATTCAAACAGCATGAAAAATTTAACACTCTAACTATCAAAGAACGCATGTCTCTATGATCAATTTGGGGAGGCTGTTAAAATTTGGGAGTTCTTGTAAAAAATACAGTGATGTTTTTGCTTATAAAACTTTAACTTCCTAAACATCCGTCATAAAAATACTCTAAAATCCTTGGCCCACAGTTCCAGCTCTTACGAACGCTCAATTAAATACAGAGGCTCGTAAATCCAGGGAACAAATTACGTCCGCCTCTTCACGATTTGGACAACAATAGTTTTTATAACGATTTAGTTGACTGGATTATGTTATCCCGGAATAATTAATTATATTTTTTTAAATGTGTAAACTTGACCACTGATATAATTTAAATATTTGAATGCTATTACTTCAACGGCCGTTATTGAAAATCATTAACTCATTTCGATGTATTACTTGACAATTCAAACTAATAAATTAAATCAAATGAAAAAGGCCAAAATACTGAACGGTTTCATTTTCACCTTTCTCGGACACTCCTTCCGTTAACAAGATGATGGAGAGATGATCCTAGGCCTGAGATTGTAGTATCATCGTCTCTTTTGTCTTTCTACATCCTCCACTCTGTTGTATATGATATGACTAATATATAGAAATCCATGTGTATGGAGAGATGTACATGGATAAAAAAGAGTATCATTAAAATAATTCAGGGGTCGTACGCTTCTTCATCTCTCCACTACTTTACTATGAGTTGAGAGAGAGAGAGATGGGAAGAGCCGAAAAGCTCATGAGGGAACATTGAATTGTGGAATTATAGTTTTACACTTTCAATCATATAAGTTTTGTTTATTTTGGCTCTAGGGAAACAAGGAATGATTGTTGGTTCTGTTCATGTAATCTTCCAAGATTTATGCTTATCTCAATGGCTCTTTACTCCTATTTGCAAGACTATTACTTTTCGTGAGGGGAAAAGTGTAGGGCTATACTATACACATATTTGATGAAAGAAAGGGAAAGAGCTTCATCATACAATCATAATTCCCCGTTTTTGTCTACTCAATTCCTTGTTTATGCATTCTATGAAGGGGTGGAAGCACTTTGGACGTCAATGTAAGGAAGGAGTTTGTACTTGCATAGATGATAAAAGCATGGAAGTCTTGCTACTTTTTCTACATAATGATATGCACGTAGTATGTAGTGGTATATAATGGACTCATGTACTTACATATGTTTCTACTATAAGGTAAAAAAAAACGACTGGTTGCCGTAAAAGTAATGCTTACGGTATGGTTGAATTCCTGTTAATATTCTCTGTCAAAATGGTATGAAGTGCGTGGGATGGCGTTAATTAGTGGATTCATCAAATCACGTCAGGTCACTCACGCCGATTCTCTTTCGTAGTCGCACGTTCCTCCGACTCCTCAATATTATTTCTTGCGATGAACTCACAAATCTCATTCAAAGCTGGTTTTTTTCACAGTGACAGCCCCAGCCAAAATATTTGCCTATCATGATAATAAGAATTATTATTCAAGTTGCTAATAATTGATTATAATTTCATTAAAATGTTTCTTTGAAAATTTCATTGAATTTTATTAAATGATTTATTTTCTTGGAATAATGTGGAATCAGAGTAATTAAAAGGTATGGATTGAATTGTTGTGCTAAAGCGAAATTTTGTCAAAATAAATCCATCGGGTGTAGGAAAATTTGATAGGAATTAAAAATTTCGGGGTGGAAAATATGTTTTTCGCTTCACGTAACAAAAATACGAGTAATAATAATAATTGTACTTTAAAAAATGAATTATGTAATAAAATTTCTGTGACTCCTGTCAAGGATAAAAAATATGGGCTATGACTCTCAACTTCCCCATAGAAAATGCTTACTTACAGGTTAAAAATGTGGAAGTGCAATCAGTGTAAAGAATACAAAGTGGCCAGTTCTTGGATAATATGAAGAGAAGTAGAAGAAAAAATAAATCAAGTGAATTGAGGATTCTTGAGGAAAGAATTTGCTCCGGCGTCTTTCAGCTCATTCCCCCTTCAATGTAAAAAAGCTCTCCTCCTCCTCCTCATCATCATCATCATCAAGATCATGGTGATCTGAAAATATCATATTATTAACATAAGCACACACACATACAAGTTTCAAGCAAAAGACATGGAAAAAAGCCGGATTTCAGTTAATATTTACAGCACTCAGACACAAGCCCATCACATTCAAGTCAAGAGTGTAGAGGATCGTCAAATCACTGATAATCTTATGGAGTAGAGGGGAAAAATGTTATATAGGAAAACCATGCTATAATTTTTTTTTCAAGGGTATAAAAATATTACGACTCTGGTTGTAGTTAGGGACGTGGGACACATACGCCTACTTCCACTCTTGAACAACAAGGTAACACAATGACACTCTCCAACACCGTTTTCCCCTCATTTTTGAGCATTAAAAAGTCTCTCTCTCTCTAGCCATTTCAAGAGATGTTTCTACTCAATAAAGAATCTTTATTGTATCACATTAGGAAAAGATGCTAATGAGAAAGGGCATTGAAAAAAAAGTTCAGTGCAATAATATGCAAAAACTTTTAGGAGATAGCCAATGATATATTTCCTCCATGTATATATTATTGTATTTTGCCTATCCATTGCAATTCCTTGACTGGACATGTCCTAAAAGTCTCGAGCTCTTTTATATACAGCCACATCCGTCACTCTCTCAACTATACATACTCGTTGATTTCCCTTGTTTTGTACAAGAGAGAGAGTGGGATGGCATTTTGACATGTGTAAGTCAGGGAAAGATGAATGGAGATTAGTAGTCAATGAATGGGAGTCAACTTTTTTTCTTCTTCTTCTTCTTCTCCTTCTTCTTCTCCTTCTCTTACGTATACTTATTACTGAGTCAGTACATACTAAACAAAATACACATTGAATTTTTCAATCCTCATGTTCCATTTAAGTGTGCATAACTAAAAACATTTCAAATGATGGATTACTGTCTCCCTCATCTATTCTATATTTTTCTTTTGTCCATCCTTCACTTTTTCAACTCCTCAACTTTTCCAGAACTTCTCTAAACTTTTTTTAAAAGAGCTCTTATACTTATTAGCTCCATGTACCACCACCACCCTCCAACATGATAAAGCACATGTTTAACATTTCAACTCTATATGTATATATATATATATATATGCTCCCTCATAAAATCACATTACTCAACTTTATACTCAAGGTGAAGAAACCAATTTGTTCCTTACACTTTCCTTCAACTACTGCCACCCTCGTACATAAAACATTTTACAAGATAAAATTCAGAGCCAGTCCAATTTTTGTCATGTTCTAAATTATTAAAGGGATTTTCCTACTGATAATGATAATAATAATTGTTATTGCTGTAGCCATATGAATTCCTATGAATAATAAGGAGCAACGTATGATGAATAATAATCTACTATTTTTATACAAATTTAGTGGAGTGATAATGGATGGAAATGTCTTTGCTAAATTTTACTTGTTTTATAGGATTAGTAAAAAAAATTGCAAAAGCTTAAGTGAATTTGTCATTTTGCTCGGATTTTTCTCAGAATTGATAAAAATCCGCGAACATAAAAATATTCGATGTTGGAAATTGTACGGAGATCAAATAATTTGTATGTACTAAGACTGGGCATAAATCTATGGTAAAGGTTATATGCTAAAATGTTGTGTGGAGTTCTGCGAGTCAAAGCTAAGAATGCAAATAGGTTCGCCCATCAGACGTCTTTAAGGACATGAGAGTTACAATCATATGACATGTTACATAGTGTAACTTGTCAGACAAGCAAAAGTCATATACATAAGAATTGACATAACTTTTCCCTACTAAAAGCCAATGCATTTTTTCTACATAATAGTAAAATATATGTGGAGAAGAAAATATGAATCGTTACCATGTCAAATCAAACGTTAGCTTATTGTCAAGATTTTTTCCCTCATGTAATTCTTACATAGCTCTCCTGTTCTTCAGCTCTTTTTAAAGGTAAATGCAAATATCTATTATGGATGATGTAGAATTGTATTGGAAGGATTTTGACACATTGTACACATTTGTACTACTATAGCTAGCTACAGCTGAGAAGGATATACGTGTATATAAATATAAATGTACGTACATGCATAAGAAAAGAGAAGTGAATAAAAAGAGAGAGAATTTTAATGTTGGATAGTTGTTCCAACGTGTGGATCCTCTAAGTGATTATATTGTATTTTTGACGATGTTATCTTCACCTGAAGTGTCCATAAAATCAAGTCAAACTGCCAATTTGATTGACTTAATCGGTTTTCATTGGTTTTTATGACTCTTTCCCTCGTGTCATAATGTAAAATGTTTAACTATCCATGGCGAAATAAAAAGAGCCCCAACAAATTTTCCACCATAGATTTCAGTGAATTTCATGACATGACTCATTTATCCAAACTTAACTTTTGTCTGATTGGGTATAGCACTGTAAAGGAATTTAGCTCTACATGTAGCTCTGCTATAGCTGTGTATCAGTAAAAATACACGTAATAATGTTATGGTGAGTTTTTAATGGTTCAGGGCAATTTTTATAACAACAAATATATACATCACGACTATCTTTGCAGGAATTTCTTTTGGACGTAGAAATCTTCTTGCAGGTTTTTATATGGCTTGTAAGGGAATTTTATATTATAATAATTGCACTTTGAGCCAAAAGTCCTTGTAAAACGTAAACAAACTATCTAGAAATATAATTATTATTGATTTTTGACTATATAAATTGAGAGATGATAAAATTCAAGGTGGATACTTGATAGGTAAATAATCCTAATGACTCATATAATAATAACTAGTATAATCAAAATTGTATCAAGATAAAATTTAATTATCAAGTAAAGTTCGAGTATAGAGAAATAAAAATGAAGAATTCAAAGGAATCTCTTACCCCTTGGAAAAGATGTGATTCTGCATTCCTTGGCTCTGAGAAAATTTAACACGGTTCTTCAAGTTTCCTTTTTTCCCTTTTGATTCAAAACTCATATGTTGAAGAGTGTGGCAAGAAGACTGATAGGGAGAATTAAGATTGTAAACACCTTTTCGTAACAAAAGGTCATTTTGTTTGTTGGTTGACAGCTCCATAGAATCTTGTTACTTCTTACTCTCTCTCTCTCTCTCTCTCTCTCTCTCTCTCTCTCTCTAGTCTCAAGTTCATAACGAAACTTTTTGCCGAATTTCCCAATGTCTGACTGGAATTCCGGCAGTAAGTATGAAAACAAGTTTTCTTAGATCTTTTGAATATCTTGGTCGCTCTCTCTCTCTCCTTCTGTCCTTTAGCTTGCCAAGTCTGAAGGTAAAAGGAATTATACTGTAGGTAAATTATGAATGTGGAACTTTTCATATAAAATCCATCCCTACATGTTTTTGTTTTGAAAAAAAAATATATAAAAATCCTAAAAAGATTTCCAAGAAAGTAAAGAGAAAAAAGCTTGTAAATCCTGGTGTTTCACAATCAACAATGTTGTTGGTCTGTTGGTGTGGTAAGTAGTAGTCATGTTTTAAGTAGTCGTGCGCTCATACATCAAGTACTCACTCCATTAGTGCCGGGTAGTCGAGTCTCCTGGCACAGTTCAACGTTTAACAAGAAAAAAACGTTTCGGCTCAAGCTCTCTCCTCAGTACTCTCAGAAGACGGTGATCTCAATAATATGAATCCACGTGGAAGAAGCCCCCCAAAAACCACGGTTCTTACTCTGTCTCTGCTCCCACCGTGTAACAAATGATGTACACATTTAGTTGAAGAAAAAAATAAGAACAGGTAAATAATTCCTGTCAATAAATATTTTCCCTTTATAAATTTTCTCTCTCCTGGAATTTATATCTTGCAAATAAACAGACAGGCGTTCTCCTTGGAGTCCTTCCTCTCCTTTTAGATAAAATAGTGGAAGAAAGGGAGAGAGATGAAAAGTCTTGTTCTTGAGTCTTCTTCGGACTATAGGAAGAGATGTAGTAAATATTCCATGGGAATTTTTATATGTAAAGTTGAGATGAGGTGAAGAAGCTCCAGAAGATATTGCGAATTGAATGGAAACGTATATATTTTTTTTTAAAAAGGGAGATCCACGATACACGATGGAAGAATAAACAAGGAAATAAAATTAATAACAAAAAGAAGTGAAGTTCAATTAAATGGAGTCAAAGACGCCGGTTCCGTTTCTCCTACTTGTTGCACCTTCCAATTGAGTCCAACAACTGAGTGAGCTTGAGCTATAATACATGTCCAAGGTGGTAGAGAGTGTAGTCAGATGATGGGGATGAGGTTCTGCGGCAAAAGGCTCTCATCAGAGACTACGAGAGAAAAGGTAGTTCTATAGACAAGGTTATTCCTATGTTCTTCATTCTTATGAACATTGGAGATCTCTCCGTGGTTACTCCTGCGTTGCTTCTCTCTCTCTCTCTCTCTCTCTCTCTCTCTTTCATCTCTCTCTCTCTCTCTCGTCTCCGTTCCTATCTGAAATTGCCGGTGTACTTCAGCTTGAACTGTTCTAGTGATTTAGATTTGGTTCTGCTTTGACTCTTCCTTCACGACTTACATGATTCATGCCAATGCAATGAGAAATTCAAAAAGTTTTTTTTTCTATTATTTTTCTCTCCTCTCTTTGGACGTCTTCTTTAACGCTACTCTTCTTCTTATTTCCAATACTGACATTTTTAACT
The DNA here is from genome assembly GCA_034693705.1 of Spatulosminthurus flaviceps. Classification (NCBI taxonomy): domain Eukaryota; kingdom Metazoa; phylum Arthropoda; class Collembola; order Symphypleona; family Sminthuridae; genus Spatulosminthurus; species Spatulosminthurus flaviceps. The sequence goes on from JAQFXU010000876.1 coordinate 35,020, forward strand.
GATCCTTTCTTGCATTTTCTCTCTCTCTCTCTCTCTCTATTTTTCTGCTACTTCTTCTTCCCTCTCATCCGGGTTTACTTCAACACTTTTTCACAATATATGAGCACATATACATTCCTCTACTTACTATGAACTTGAAAGGAAGAAGTTCAAGAATTGTTGGAAGCTGGTGGAAAATAAAGGGAAGTGTATGTGTGTGTGAGGGAAGTTAAGAGCAATAGAGGAAAGGGACGATGATGATGGTCCGTTGCATCTGCTGGTGGATTTTCTATATGATGATTTGAGGGTGATGTTGACTGCTGCTGCTGTAGTTGTTCAAACATTGTGCTCATTGTGTTACTTGTTATGTAATAATTGAGCAAAGTACATACCCTGAGCTTTCAGTCAAGCCTGACGATGAACTATCCAAACGGACGGACCAACTTTCTTCTTCGTCTTCCCAATTGAAAAATCCAATCCGCAGAGATGATGAGGCAAAAACAACACCAACACTCACATTCTCAGATGAATTAACAATAAGCACAAGGTATACGGGTATGTCCTTTACATTCATTGTAATAATGACCCTTCTCTCTCTCTCTCTCTCTCTTCGTACCAAAATTAAAGTGGAGCTCCTCACAAAAAGCTATACGTACGTTAAGAATATATTCATTATGCAGAATTTCATTATTGAAAAAATTAATTTTCTAAAAATTTTAAATAAGCCCATAAACTACTCAATCATTGGAGTATTTTACCTTGAGAAGGGCTTACTATCAAAATGTCGTCTTTTCTTAAGAAGCAGTGGAGAGGAGGTCAGAGGAATTTAAAGTCCTCTCAAGGCTCTCCATGAATTTTATTTTTTTACAAACTGTTTTCCTTTCTCTTTCAAAAAATACCAATTCCTTTGGAATCTCAAATACAATTATTATTATTATTTATGTTTTCCCATTAATTAGCTATATACTACTATAATCAATTAAAAAGGAAAGTTAATAATGGTTTCGGCATTTCTCTCATTATTATTATAATAGTCTAATTAATATTCTCTTCTATTTCCCCAACTAATTTAGTTCCAGGGGAAGGACGATGAGGTGCTAAACTTTCCAGATTTGTTACAGATAATTTTGATGAAGTGTGACTTTCCGCAGTTTCTCATCCCTTCAAAACACACTTGTGTATAATAATAATTATTGGCTATCAAGAAGTTGAAATAGAAGGGGAAGAATGCTCGGCTTGATCGTCCAAGTTCACTACCACTTGACTCAATTTGCACAACCTTTAGAAGGAGTAGAATTTACAAGGTATAGCTAGCTTTATAGTGGAGGAAAGTTAACTAAATAGCCATTCAAATCCGGATCTCAGACAAAGTTATCCAGGTCCCTTGATATGTATGTATACATATATAAAATATAGGGAAAATATAATAAAATACTTTGGATAGCGCAAAAAATAACTGTGAGTAATCTGTAACACAGTTGCTGCATAAAAAATGATATGATATAAATGCTCGAATGAATAACAAAAAATCCCTTGAGTTTATATGCATTTACTTATTAGAATTTACCCATGGAGATTATACAGTAGTGTAGGAGAAGGGTAGGTAATAATGATATGTTGGCGTATATAGTTGCATAATATACACATCTGACTCTGCTCTTATAATTTCCATGCCTCCTGCAGTCATGGCAAGTGTAGCGCTACCTTGTGTTCTCTATACAATTCTCCCCACACATCTCTCACTCTCCTCTTGATATTGAACCTATCTACTATTGGGCTTTATTTCATATGTATAAATAAAGGAACGCTAAACTATAGTTATCCCCCCTAACTATATATGCTTGCACTCGCTTGTTTACATATATATATATATATATATATATACATAGCATGAGTTTTTATAGGAGAAGGAAAATATCCAACCAATTATACATATGGAAACCAATCAACCAGATTAAAGGTACGTAAGAACAACTCTCCCGGACGCATCAATATATTTATGGGAAGAAAAATTTTTACTCTCTACTATACACGTTCAGTCATTTGAGGTTGCATACTATATTTTCTATAATTGATCCAGGTGTACTCACACACAGCATAGTACTTCATATGTATGCAATCCTATGGTTGAGGTATATTGCGAAAAATACTACTAAGGCACTTGCTCTGCAGTTTTTAGTAGCTCGAGCTTGTAACAAGAGACGACGAGGGTTTGATTGAAAGCGTATAAGCTTGTAAATTCCATGGTGTATATAGCATGACACTGAAGAGGTTAATGCTGAATATAATATATTGTATAGGCTATGAGACAGAGAGAGAGAGAGAGAGAAGCGGATCTATTAGTGAGAAGTTGATGTAACATGATTACATGGGAATTTACTAATCCATGACAGAATTGACTTGTGTCGGTTGTCTTCTTCCCCTTTGAACATCTTCTTTTCCCAAGTTTCCTCTATTTCTGCAGGTGTTGTTGTTACACTTTGGGAGCTAGAAATTTACGTGAAGCGAAAAGGTGCTTAGTCCGTTAGTCCAATGTTATATTTTATTGTATATATGGATGAGCTTTTTAGGGGGAAGGGTTTAAAAAAAAGTGGATGAGGCGTGCAACTTTGATGTTGAAAAAACTTAATTATAGTGATTCAAGATTACATTTCCAGATTAAAAGGATCATTGCTAATGGCCTGTGATGTGATACGGCGGAGTTCATAAAGATATTTACGATAGATGTTCCTACTACTACTACTACTCACTACTGTACTGTAGAGCCATAGGATTTACCGTAGACTGTGTAAAAATCCATAGAATTTGTGATTCCGCAACAAGTTTCGCAATAATAATAATTAGGGTTAAGAATCTCCTGTAGTATAGGATTAACTTTATGATGATAATTCTTTGTTGAAGGTGGAGGTATAGAGAATCATCTACTTATAAAAGTAAAGGGATCTTTTCCCAATGTCAATCAACCCGGAGTATGAATGTAAAGTAGCTTCGTGTTCCTAATCATCATGGAATATTAATGTATCTATGTAAGCACTATATAGATAATTATTATATAATGCAATTATTATCATTGCACAATTAACCATGGTTTTTTCCCCGACAAAGATATTTACATACAAGGATCACATGATTTTTTCTTTTAGTACAAAGTATAGGGAAAATTATAAGATTTGCATATATTTTGGGCGAAGAAAAAACCATGAGGCCTTTTGAAAAGGTTGGAGAAGGGAAATTTAGTAATGTAATAGAGTGGATAGCCATAGGATTGGGACAGCAAACGGCTGCTGCCACATGAATTTATAATATAACACCTCATTATGTGGGAAATTTACAGAGGTAACTTGTACAATGGC